>CAWUHX010000468.1:0-130330 GCA_963922205.1 Romanomermis culicivorax
TAATCGTTGCAGCTTTACACTTTAGTTCGTTCAATTTTGATTTGTGTTACAGATTTTTACTGTAAAAATTCATTGTACAGCCGAATACGGTTTCGGAAGAGATGAAGTAAAACTTTAGACAACAGTGGTTAATCATGAGTATCATGGTATACTGACGCTGTAGAAACGAAATTTTTGGGTGAAAACTAGGCTAAATTAAGATTAAACCGGAACACTCCAGCCTGGCCGGCTGAGGTAAAAGGGGCTTTTTAATTGGATCGTTGTTTAACACCCTGTATTTTCGACAAATATCAGAAGAATCGACAAATTCTAAGGAAAATGAAAAAATCTGATATGAACAAAAAATTACCTAGATCAGACCCGATGATGAGATTTTCTGATTTTTCGTCCTACAATAATTTTTGGTAACACATTCTTCTACTATCAGGAAAAAAATTAGTTCACGACGTTGCGAATTCGTTCACCGTTAAGAAAGAACATAGAAATTTCATGAATTTAACTTGGGCATTAATGCAAATATTGGGTTCAATCACCACTTCAATTTCTATCAAGCCTTTTTTGCCGGCCCACTTTTTAAAAATCTCACAATGAAACGTTTTGTGCTAATAATCGCGAAATCATAGTGCTATAGTGCATAAAATAGTCCACAGCAATCTGCGTCAGTCAATCGGTCTCATTGTCGGGAAATATGAGATATGATAGAAGTCACCGGTGTAAGAACAATCTACGGCAAGGCAATCTGACCTCGTGTCGTTTCCGATTTGTGAGCTCTTGAATTTCATTAAACTTCAGAACTGTGTATCTCATAGTGTGGTATCAAAAATGAGCAATTCTCTTAAGGGACATTATTTTAGCACTCTTAATTATTCGTCATGTCACAGCATCTTAAGAACGTTCGCCGTTGCTGATACCACATTTGTGAAAATTTTAGGGTAAATATGACCTATAAGCAGAAAAATTTATTGCAGAATCACTGTTATGCCTATGAGCTACCGAATAGACTATAAAATCGAAGTATTTCGAATTTACAGCTGGACATATTCCCTTATCAGTCAGAAAAATTTCACTGTAATCAGTAGGAAGAGGAGCAAGAATAATTGTCTTTCTGATTTCCTAGTGATAAAATGTTACTCCCGGTGATAACACATTACCCGGATTCTGACACTTCCTAGGTGTATGACGCCATGAGCAGATATTCAGATAATCCATGCTAAGAAACTCAGTTCTTCTAATTTACATGTTTATTTACGAAACGGGTGAGGAAATTCTAACGATATCATCTCTTTTTCTTCCGAATAAAGCGAAGATTAGGGAAAGTCCACGGATGTGAAGATAAAGCGATTCAACTTTGAACATTTGGGCTTAATATTCAACATGAGAAATTGATGATATCGATATCATTTTACGCTTACTCTCGGAACTCTGGTCTTCTTCAACCAGAATCCATTCATCGTCGTGGCTCATTTGTTGTTGTTCAACTTTGATAGGCATCATTTTCTATATTTTTCAATTTTTCCCGATTAAAAGCGAATAATTCAATATGAGTATAGCGATAATAAAAAATAAATAATGTATATAATATACAAAAATTATATTTGCTAATGTAGCAGTGAGAAATTGATCTACAAAAAAAATTTGTACCGATATACACAATATTTAGAACGCAATGTATAAAAAAACTTGAAAACAGTTTAGTGTATAAATTTTGTTTTCCCACTGGCATATCGTATATTGATTCATTTCATGGTTGATAAAATGCTGACAAACTGTTTTTTAGAAAAAAAGTAAACAGGATCGCGTGCGGGATACCAGGGGTAACGAAGAAACCCAAAATGGATGATGGCTAGGCAGCCGGGGGCGAACACCCAATTTTATGCAGAGAATAATAATGCTGTCGAAAAAAGAAGCGAAACTAAATAAGTCGAAGCTGTTGAATTTTCTATGTTTGCGGGAAAAACAGGTGGAAAATGATAAAGACGGCTGCAAGTATTTTGTAGACTGCGTAAAATTTTCATAAAAACAATTAATTTTTTAAGTCATTTCATCTTGAAGAATATAGAAATGCAGTGGGAGATTGAATATTTTATTTTCATCCTAAGATTTTGTAGGATACATGATTTATAATTCTTTTAAAGCTTGAGAATTGCAGCTTGAGAACTACTTGAGATCAAGAAGTGGACATACAACAGAGTGATTAGATTTCGAAGATTAATATCAAGGTCGCATTGATGCACTTTGTTTCAGAGACAACTGTCAGATCAAATACACAGGAAGTCAAAATTGTTGACAGAAATTAATTGTAATTTTGAACTATCGAATGCATGAATGTAGCCTAGTTTTATAGAGTCGAAAGTTTTTCAGATCACTCAACTATCCGTCAGAAATCATTTGAGACAAATATCTGTTCTCTTCCCATTGATCAACGAAATGTTGCTTCAGCAGTCATCAAAACTGCACATCAAGAGTTGTTTAATACTCCAGCAGATTCTACTACTCCATGTGTGAAGTGTAGCTAACATCAAATACGGAAAGGTCATTCTGAAATAATAGACATACGCGTCAAATAGAAGTTCCATATGAAAAAGGTTTCAATTTAGAATTTTATCGCAATAGTTCAACTTATAGCATTTAAAAAGTACAAAAATGACTACTCTAGTAGAAAGTCAAAAATTTTAAAGCATTCTTAACCGATGAAGGCATTTGGATCAACCTTGGAAAGCACTTCTGTATGGTTATCAAGACTATCAAACAATCACCAGTAAAACTTCCAGCAGTTGTTTTTAACATCGGAGGATCAGATAAGGCGTCCATCCGATAAAGTATATCAAAACTTCGTAACTATATTTCTGATAGCTTGAATTGATGCAAGAAATTTTCTCGACCACAAAAAATTCTTTCATGAATCACACCCGGATGCCATAAAAATAAAAATATTAATGAAAGTATTCTTCAAATGAAAAAAAGAGAAAAAACAGGGTCAAGAATGATTCAGATACAGTTCGTCATCAACCACTGTGTCATTTCAGCTACAAGTGTTCGTATTTTTACACGCAGTGTCAATTCAGACATTGGGTCTTTTCAAGTCGGCTCGAATGCATAATTTTGTATAATTTCTCAAAGTGAAGCTAATTTATAACTAAAAATTAATCAAAAACGAAGATTACACAAATCTCTACACAAAACTCAAGAATATAAACAAGTATGCTAAAAACTGAGAATCAGAGGATTTCTAATAAATTCAAATTTCTGATAATCATCTCCAAACCCAAATACTTGATTTTGAAGAACAATCAAGGACTAATTCTTTAAAAGAAATATAAGACTTTTTCATCAGAGGAGTTAGGAAAGAGAGATCTAGCATAATAACAAGGCAACATTCTTTGAGCCGAAAACGGATGAGTCTTTTTTGGTTGCAAATGATGTACTAAATCAATTTAAGCACTTATTTTTGAATAAAAAATTGATTTGAGCTGTTTAAAAAGAGCAACCTATGAAGGAACCTCAAGTTAGCTTCACCACGTGGATTGGTGGGCATCCCCAAATGCTGGTAACCGTACATGTGGTTGGTGGTGTGATGTGCTATGAGAACCGCCTGGCCAAAAGTCAAAGTATTTGTGACCCAATAGCATCAAGATACCAGAACTCAGGGAAATAAGAGCAGCTGACAGAATCCCCATCATTATCAAATCGAAACCTAGAAAAATTGGTCAGCTTTCAGCCTAAAAATAGCTAATTCAGATGAAAAAAAGTTAAAATGTGTTCCACAAGCTCATGAATCAATCCGAAAATATGAAAAAATGTTTTCCAGCAGAAAAACTTCTCAGGAAATCCAACGCCAAGAAGTGACGTTGGCGCTTGTATGAGTAAACAGCGAAACTCAACAAATTTTAGCTCACCATTTTCTATACACGTACGAACCAAAAATATATAAAAAGTCTCAGTAACAGCTGTTTCGACGTAAATTTACATAAAAAATATCGATTTATCATCAGCAAGAGAAAAGAATCTTTTTCCAAGAAAATGGAAAGAGGAACCAGTTTCAAAAATTTTCTATCCGGATGGAATGGCTAGATGTAGGAGACACCCTGTGTCGCCAATAAATAACAGTAAAATGAGAGCATTTCTCGTCAAGTCGGAAGCTACAAAAAAGGACGTCTGTAATATAACATCTACAGAACTGTTCTTCGACAATTGCAAATGACGAAGACTTATTGTATATCTATATCTGTCAGAAAAATGATGGAAAAAAGTTCTGGAGAAACCGCATATGCATATCCTATAACACGGTGCGAAGTTTCTCCGGTTTCTAGGAAAACTTTTGTAAATGTATGTCAGGTCTTATGACTACGGTAATATCACGCAGGCAAAGAGCGTCATTGCTTTAGAGATAGGTCGGCAAGTTATATAGAGCATTGAATTAACAATCGAGCACGTGTTCGTAACACATGTGAATCATGTAGAGTATATTGATTCTCAGAATGCAATTCCATGCACAATGATAGTTTTATGACAGAGCTCGAAGGTCTAGGCGAGGGTCAGTTGGGTTTTTCTATGAGTAGAATTCTAAAGACTGCCAAAATTTAGGACGAAAGCGTTCGTTGAATAATGAAATTCGAAATTCTCGCGTCAAAAACGGATAATTCTTATGGTCTGAAAACCAAAACAATTTTTATTTATGGCGTTTTTTCTACCAAAAAAACGGATCTACAGTTTTTTTCAATTCAAAGGGTGTGGTCCATCATCTTAGCCCTATGACAGCCATAAACGATTCATAGAGAGTTTATATGACACTTTTCCTCGTTCGAAAAAATCTGATCGAAATGTCCAAGTAAGCGCCACGTTGAATCACTCGAAATGGATCATAGCGTTAATATGTCACATCTTACAGATACAAATTCTGTTAATCATCACCAACATCATCAGTTCACATATTGGCATCAAGTAGAGTCGCAGCACGTCGTACCAAATACAGTAGATGAAAGTATGTAGATTCAATAATTGTCTTCCGCTCTAGAAACTTTGATAGATTCTAACATATAACATATAACATCTAACATAAGAAGTCTAACATATGTTAGACTTCTTATTTTCCCGTAGTTCAATGTGTGTCGATGAGACTTGATAAATCGAAAAAATGAAATTGTTATACCCTGGAAAGGACTTCATCAACATCAATATAAAGCACATCATTGTTTTTTTTCGTAACACAAATTTAGTCGAAAGGCTGCGGAAATCCGATATCTAAACTTGTAATGAAAATGAAAATGAATATATCTCGATAAAAGATGGTTAAATAACAAACTAACAAAATTCTGAATCAAAATTTATTGATGGGTAAAATGTTGAGAATGTACATTTCATACTTCTTTCAAAACCGTATCGAATTTCACCAGGGTTAAACTTAAAATATTTTCGAATGACAATCTTTTCATGCTGGTGGTGCGTGAGGATAAAATGAAACTGATTTATTGTAGGCACTTCTACTATATACTCTTGTAGCTATTTATCCTATAGTCTACCCATACTACATCGTTCGGTCTACTACAAAATCTTCACTTAGGAAGGCACCGTGGAACATTAAACAAGTGCAGAACACATCAAAATTCACAACTTGGAGAAAGGGCTGCGTAGCGAGTGGCCGACTGTGCCGTCTGACCGACTGTAGCGACTGGCCGAACGTACCGGATGGCCGACTGTAGCACATGGCCGACTGTAGGATATGGCCGACTGTACCGGGTGGCCGAATTCAACTTGAAATGGTTTATATGTGAGTCGAACCTTATGTAGAACGTTTTTAGACGAAATGTGAATAAAATATTGTTAAATATAGGTTACAATGCACAAGATATCATCAAAAAATGCAAGAGCGACGTAAAAATAATGCTAATTAAGTGTAGAAATATGCCCTTCATAATTTTTTGATTCAGTATAAAAGCCTAGATTGATTGATCCTATTGACTTTTTCTGATATTTTTTTAGCAGAAAAACTATGAATCAAATATTTTAGAACTTGACAAAAAATAGAATTTTCAAGAAAGATAGAACAACAACAACAACGGAATTTCGTCTAAACTTGATTAAATTATCTAAGGGTTGTACTCTGGAATTCCTCTGGCTGATTACTTTTCTCGATATATGGGTTTAGCTGTGGTAAAAGCCAGGGGTCCTTCACATTTGTGGAATATCAGCATGGTGCTTTCCATGAACTGTCAACAGATATTCTGCAGCCCCAAAATCATTTCCATTCATTTTTGTAACAAATATACTCATCAGAGTGAACGGATACGAGAGGAAAATTTCTTACAAAATGAAAATCTTTTGAATTCAAATAGGTATCCTTGTTTGCTTTTACTTAATTAGCATATTTTTTCGTTGCTGTTGCATTTTTTGATGATATTTAGTACATTGAAACCTATATTTAACAACATTTCATTTACATTCGTGTAAAAACATTTTACATAAGGTTCGACTTATACATATAAACTATTTCCAATTGAATTCGGCCACCCGGTACAGTCGGCCATGTGCTACAGTCGGCCAGACGCTACAGTCGGACAGACGGCACAGTCGGCCACCCGGTCTACAACGAGAGAAAGTTCTTAAATTTCATCTGCTATAGTGTATCCGATATTCCGCAGAAAATGGAATAATATTACAGAATAGCTATTTTTCTTAGTGGGTCTCCTTTGCATAAAAATCTGCATAAATGTACAAAACAAAGTTGGCTTATACCTTATCTAAGAAACAATTATCTGATAGAATTATTTAAAATAAAAAATATCATATACTATAAAAACCTCACTTTAACTGCTATAGAACCTTTCAAACATTACCGAAATTCAGAATTGTACGCTGCAGAAACTATTAGAGGTAGATGATTAGTCACACGAGAATTACTGCAGTTTCCAAGATAAAATATAGAATGCATGTTTTGACATTAAGGCCCAATACAGAAGTGAAAAAATCTAAGATTTTTGTCGCCAACAATCGGCGACAATCGGCGACTGTTGCCGAATCCTAGGATTTAATCGGCGACAATTGGCGATTCTAAGGAATGAATAGGCAATTTACAGAAAGTCCAATTCTTAAGTAAAAATATACTAGGATTCAATCGACGACTGCACTTCTGAATTGGGTTTAAGTATATCTCAATAGTTGCTGAGACTCAGTGCCATTACAGTTTTCATTGTAACGGCTCCCGCAGGCTGGGTTATCGCTGCTGTACCATAGATTGAAAATTCCTGCGTCGCCCGATTGCAACCCCGGCAGCGCCCGTGATAAAAATCCAACTCTGAGCACATCAGTTGGATATGAAACATCAAGTCAGCAGGTTCAGGGAGAATGCACGACCGCACCCTTGATGCATTGTTACATAATAGTGCTACAAGGGCTGCGGAAAAAAAATTTTATTCTTGGCTATCGAATGCAAAATGTGTATTATTTCAAAATTTACACCTCCATTCGATAGTAACACTGTAAATTTCCACTGTTCCACTATTAAGAAGTGAATAATGGGTCGCCGACGAATGGAAAACATGATATGGGCAGCTCAAGTCATATACATACAAAACATATCGGAAAAGTAACACAAAATCACAAAAATTTAATGACAACAAAAAGATCTGCCACCTATCTCAAAAAACAGCCAAAATGGTCTGCCAATTAATCAACCGTAAGAAAGTTATTTAGGGGACAAGAATAAACTGATAAAAATTCATTTTTTACGTGTCTGCCGTAGTATTTAGTAAGGTAGTTCTAAATTAATCAGCAAAAACAGGTTTTCACTAGTTCAAAAGTGCTACTCTTCATAAACCGACATGGAAGGATCTTTTACTTTTGTCGAACAGAGGAACCAAACACCTTGACAGCAGATATTTTTATGAACAAATCGATAACGCGCGTTGATAAGCGGAAAACTAAGAAAGCGAATAATTTCAAAGTTCACTGGTTTATCATCTGCCTACTCCGAGGGGTGTAGTAGACCATTGTAAAAAGTTAGGCGTGTCTATCACGGGGTTACGTAACACTGCACACGAGTCACACGCTTCGGTTTTGTGTACCTGCATTCCAGTTTTGTCATTCGATTTCATGAAGCATATGATGTGAAACCTACCTTGTTCGGCTAAATTGTTCCAATTAGTTCAATCTGGTTTCAGTGTCGTGACGTTTTTTTATATCTTTTGGTTACTGATATGGAAAACGTGATGACGCATATTCTGGATTATGATGGGATGAATGTGACTTCTGATGAAATCTTATCAACATGAACTATAAAAGAAATAAAAATTCCTTACTTTGTTTTTTTTGTAAAATACATGTAAATTAAACAGACAAAACATAAGCACCATCCTCAAAATCGTTTACATAAAGCTTTTACCGTTGAACTTTTTACTCAAAAAATGAAAAGAGTTAATTAAGTAGACCTACAAATTTTTTATAAAAAAATCAATAGCAAAAGCTTTGTGTAAATGACGCCGACGGCAGTGCTAATTTTTGTCATTTTTTGTATAAAAAATAGACTTACAGCTTTACAGTTTGTATCAGACGCATTACAGTTGTGTTAGGCGAATGTACCTGAAATTTTGTTTTGATAGTGGGTTTTCGATTTTATGATATTCCGAGAATCAAACAAAACAAAATAAAACAGTAGACAATGCGTCTAAAAAGGAGACGTCCAACGAGGAAAAAACTTCTTAAGCAGCAGCAGATGTAACAGCTGAACAAAGTTTATCTCTAATGCAACAATTTGAAAGCTGCATAAATCCAAAATTTCATCCTCCATGTGTCTCAAAGTTAAACTTGGCTCTTGTGACGCAGTTGAATTTAAAAATCTTTCAAGATTTCACTTCCAACGATCGTTTGACGTATCCTAAATTTCAGATGGTGTTAGTACATCTTCAACATGAAAAAATCATTATGTGTCTGGATATTCATAAAAAAGGCTTAATTATTATTCTAAGCATGACAGCTGCGTTTCATGAGCTTGACCCATGGACTATATCATATTTATAGAGGATCGATTTGCTATCTGAAGAAAGAAATTACT
This sequence comes from Romanomermis culicivorax, assembly GCA_963922205.1. Lineage (NCBI taxonomy): Eukaryota > Metazoa > Nematoda > Enoplea > Mermithida > Mermithidae > Romanomermis > Romanomermis culicivorax. Next base: position 9,047 of record CAWUHX010000468.1, read on the forward strand.
TGGACAATTAAAAAAGGAGAAAGTAAAGGGTCAAGAAAGATCATCAGGACTTGAGATCTCAATCATCGAAAGAGACATAGATTGCTAAAACGTGGTTGACGGCTAAGTAAAAAAGTCAAACGAAAGAAAGGCTCATGGTTATCCGATAGAGTGCATTAGGTTCAAGCACATAAGTGGTTATGTGCTTGAACCTTTGCAATGGTCAATTTTTGTGCAAATGGGCCCCCAGCGCAAAGGAAAATGTTCATGCCAATAATAAACAACCTGCGTATACGAATAACTTTTTTCGCGTGTTGACTGTAGCAGTTAAGTGAAAAAATTGAGAAAAAATTTCTGCTTGTGATGCAGGCTTATTGTCTGCTCACTGATCTCTATAGATTACCTACTTTGCTTTCCAAGCTAATTAGAATATGAATAGACAACAGATGTGTTGCCGCTTCACACCCATCAGAGCAGCCGCTAATTTTTCTTAACTCGTTTTAATTTTTCTAGGCGCGACTAAAATGGTCAGTAGCTCAGTTTCGACTTTATTAGCTCAGCGCTAGAAAAAACACTGGCTTCTACCAAAACATTTCCAGAAAGTGTGAGAAAATCAATATTGTAGTGGAAAAATTTACTGTGCAATTTACTATCCACAAGCTAAACTAACTAAAAGTCTGGTTAAATAGGAAAAAAGAACCCAGACAAGAAGTCGCTGTATAGCTTGGGACCGACTTTCATTTCTGTGTTATAAATGAAAATGCTAGGGCTTAAGCCCTATTTCATAAGGAATCTGCTGAACATATTAGACAGAGAACGAGAAAGAAAGAGAGCATATAGTAAAGATCGATTTTCTCAATGAAGATTCTAGCCCGACAGAGATGCAGAATAAGCCAGATTAAAAACGACCCTAAGAAACTTATAGATAAGCCTCATAGACCCGAAAAAGTTGGGCATTTGAATCGTCAAGCTTTGAACTTTCTACTTCTAATTTCCCATAAAGCAAACAATTGAATAAACACAAACACAAAGTTTAAAGTATGCTGGACATAAGAACCATATTTCCGCGCAGAGGAGCAACGCAAACGAATCAAGCGCTAAAGTAATCGAAAAAGTTCTTCTCACTATCCTTAAACCTCAAATGCGCAACATGAACCAGCAGGCATACTGGTAATGTGGATGGAATAGAAGATCTGATTTATTTTGTTCTGAATCAGTAGTACACTTCGTTTTGAATAATCACTTACTTTGCTGAAATTCTGTTGTGAAACGTCAATTTGATGATGTGAAAAGAGAACAGAACCCTCCTCCTACACAATCCGCACCAAAAACTGAACAAGTGAGTTTCATTATAATATGCCTGAAAGCAGTCAAGAATTAATTCAGAAGCGTACAAACTTGATGGTGGTCTGACTTGACTTGGATTCATACTTAATTTTTTAGGTGAGCCGTCAACCGATGTGTAAGCCACATTTGTGTATAAGCACCACCCTATTTTTCGGGTCGATTTTTGGGAATTTTCTTGTTTTCGTGTATTAGCACCACTAAGAAATGAGTTTGAGTCTGATTTCCGTGCACTAGTGATGTTCAACATGCACAGCATAGGAATTCTGCTGGGGGTCAGCCAGGACATGGGGTGCAATAAAAAATTTTTGTTCGTTCTTTACAACAAAAAGAAAGGTCTAAAAAGGTCAACATCCAAGCAGCATATGCTTCAACATATATTAGTTAGAGATATGAAGTTATTTGCTTAAACAGCTCTTTTTAAAGTTTTTTTTCCATTCCTGTTATTTGGAACCATCTCAAAATAACAGATTATAGTCAAGGAATGTAGTCGGTCGGGGGAATCGTACTTAAAAGCAGTCGACAATCGAAATATCCGCACCAGTCGTAAAAATATGAATAGTCGAAGAAACACAACAAAACGACCTCATATTTTTGGTGGTTTAGTGTAGGTCGGAGGAACGACACAGTCGAAGAATCAACATATAGTCTGTTTTTCTTGAAATGGTTCTAAAAAATGAAAATGGAAAGCAAATAGTATTTCAGATTTTCTGATAAACAATATATCATATAGGATTAAAAATGTGTGTGCAAACTGACCTAACCTTTAAGAATTTTTCGAGGGAAAAATTTTACAGTAAGAGCTTTACGTAAACGATTTTGACGACAGTACTGATTTCTGTCATTTTTCTATTTGGAAGTACTTTATAAAAAACAGACTTTAGTTGAAGAATAGCAGTCGGAGAAACGTCTCACAATTCCATCTATATGTGTGTGGAATGCGCAAAGATGTTGAATCTTGCTTGCTTCTGTTTTTATTATTTACAAGTCTTTAAAAAAAACATGCTACGGAATTTTAAATAATTCAAAAAAACGAAAAATCATCAGGTTAGTAAACTTTGTCAAAAAAGTCTGCCTGTGTACGTGGGAGGGTGCTGAGAAAAAGAAAATCAAATGATCAGTGGTGGTTGTTCTGTGGCCTCGTCAATATTAGGCACGATTTGGTCACAGTCGTCTTGTATTTGTTTTTTGGCTGGATTAGATACCAGCTCACATTGATGAGTGTGAGAAATGGTTTCCATTGCCGTCGAACGAATTTGGTCTAAAAAAGAAAACAAAAAAGTTTCATGAATGGAAAGTGTGATAGCAGACAAAACAACAGAAAAAGATCCACGAGTGCCAAAAAGAAATTATAAATTTACAGATATGTAATACAAAAGCATAGGGTCGGGAAAAAATAAATCTTCTTCACTATGCCTAGTCATTTCCAAATGAACCACGGTAAGCAAAATTATATATAGAAATCAGTGAGCAGACGATAAATCTGCACCGTATGCCGAAATCTTTCATTCTCAATTTTGTCGTCTAACTGCTACAGTCAACTCGAGAAAAGGGTATCCGTGTATGCAGGTTGTTTGGTAATTGCATGAGCATCTTTCTGCACACCGATGATCATTGAGAAAAAACAGGATCAGAAGCATGATCCAAAGTGCTTCAACAAAGCTCTTTCAAAAATCAGACTGAAGTTATAAAATCGGAAATACTGTTTTTTTGTACTTCACGTATGAAATGGAATAGTGAAGATTTGGCAGGAGTACTGAAAAGGTGCATTTCCGTGCGTTTTAGAGACAAAAATGCCGCCTTGAAAATGATGTAGTTTTTTTCCGAGTCATAATCTTTGTACATCTTGATCTCATTATCAACCTCTAGACTTTTCAAAAGTTGCTATTTATGAAGCCTTCGAAGCACTTTGAATCATCAGCTCATGATTTAGCCTTGACTTATCTGACTGTAAAATTTGTTAAACAAGGAGAATGCATTTGGACTGTTGACATAAACTCATGTGAATGATTAAACTTGAAGCTAAGGGCCGGCTTTACTTCACTGTATGGCACTGTACAGCGCCTGATCGCTGTTTTGACAATGTCAAAATTTTTCATACAGCGGCATGTGGCAGTAATGCTTTAATATATCTCGATCGAGTCGATAATTTTTCTGTAGTTCATTTAACATAATAGACTGTACCCATAAAAGCAGGTAGATGCTACCTTGAGGTACAAATTAACCGTTTTTATGAATAGCAATGTAGGTATCGATTCGACTATCTGCCATTAAAATCTACCATCAGGTAGATTTTTCGTCCACACACCGAATTTTATCTGCTTGTAGGTCTAGCCGTGAGCATGTTGTAGTCTGTTTCCACCAATTTTCAGGATTTTAAAGTAGTTTGTCGATTTTGCAAAGACGCGCGCAGTTGTAATTTTGATCGGGCAAAGCAGATCACTTTGGAGTGACACGTAAATGGGTAAACGCGTTGTCATCGTAACCATCGCCAAACACCATTTTCGAAAAATAATGCTCGACCGGGATTCGAACCCGGATCTCGTTGACTATAGTGCAGCGTTCTACCGATTGAACTACCGAGCCGGTGTTGCGACTGGTACGAAGGGGTGATGTACGGACGTGCGACACGTGACATTCCCCCCCTTGAAAGAAGGACGACCTCGTCCGTTGAAGATGCAGGTTCTGCGGCCCACCAATGTGGGACCAATCCAAGCCTCGCCATGACACGTAAATGGGTAAACGCGTTGTCATCGTAACCATCGCCAAACACCATTTTCGAAAAATAATGCTCGACCGGGATTCGAACCCGGATCTCGTTGACTATAGTGCAGCGTTCTACCGATTGAACTACCGAGCCGGTGTTGCGACTGGTACGAAGGGGTGATGTACGGACGTGCGACACGTGACAGGAGCATCCTTCTGTAGCCCGGATTCGGTACGCCTGCAGGTGAACTTTATCATTGTCATTATATGTTTTCTATTAGTCACTGTTCCCCATGCCTTTAGTGTGGTTAGCACGTGGAACCTATATTATATTAACTCCACCCCTTTTGCAATATTTTGTATTTGTCCCCCACATATTTTTACAAATACAACATTGGTGAGCTGCTTGGTTTGCACGCCTCGTTTCCACTCTGTTGTGCTGCATCCGATTACCATTTCCAAGTCTGGAAAATCGCCCATGCTGCTCTTGTGCTCAAGGACACAAAACAGGATTTTACAAATCGCTTAAGACTACACCGTGCATGAAACACACACCTAATGATCAATTATGACAATGATTCATGTTCAAGCTCGCCCAATACCACAGCAAATGTGGCATGCCACACACTAAATTTTGATCAACAACTTCCTCCAGCCGTTTTAACTACCACTCACGTTTTTACCCAACCTAGCGCGCCACCTTTGGTGAGCCCCCACCACTTAATCCGTTAATTTCTACTTTCAGTCATGCCGCGCCTCAAGGAGGTATCCGCCAACAGTTGTAGCAAACTTCTACAGAGACTCCGCTGACAACTACAGCCGGGTTATTGGCTCTGGGACACAAGTTTTGAGCTCTACTGCAACCGATAACACTGCTGACAACTACAGCCGGTTTATCGGCTCTGGGACAAGTTTTGAGCTCTACTGCAACTGATAACACCACCACAAATTCCACCACCTCCCGCAAATTCCACCGCCTCCCATTGCCTCAAATATGGCACCCAACCCCAATATTGACTGCACTGACTCAACAGATTCCTTTGTTAATCTCGACCCACTGCCGGCCCCAGCCACCACCCAAGCAACTATGCACAATCCCCACAACAGTATAGCCATTGCCAATGCTTGCAAAGTTCAAAATTTCTGCTTGGAAGCATGCAATGCCCTCCAACAACTAAATACTACAGCCACAAGAATAACCAATAATTTTCCGACCATACAAACTATTGATCAAATTATCAGCGCCATTCCCAACCAATTACAAGCCCAGCAATTTCAGGTGCAACATGAAATTAAAGAACAAGCTCAGGTTACAAATGCACAATTCACCGCCCTTGCTGAACAAATGCAACAATTTATTTCCACAACCACCATTGCTGTGCCTAATAACCCGCTGACTCCTAAGCAACCATCGGCTAGTTCCCAGTTCCACTGCAAGGATACCCATGATATTTATATCACAAAGGATACTTTCAAAGAAACTGAGCTGGCTCTGGCTTACGCCAGCCTGCTGCTGCATGTCAGACCAAAAGTGCCTTCAACAGATATGCTCAGCAATAACAAATTTTAACATACCATACCTGATATATGATATTGCCCATGCAGCCCCCCCCCATGATGTGGGCCACCCACAGTACATCAATTTGGATTTTCGGATTACCCACCCCACAATTACTATGAAAACTGGCAACCCGGCTTTGATCTGCCAGCTTGTCACATCGTAAAAAAGATAGCTGAATCAAGACAATTGTCAATAATATGCATCCACTCATCATTGATGGTACCACCACCAACAAATGCCTACTGTGCTTCTTTATTGGCCTTGAAAACGAGTTTGGATATGATGTGTCCAATCACATAAAGATGAGTGCTCTTCACTGCCTGACCTGTGATACATCAAGCAATATGATCCAAGATATGATGCCATATGAAGATGCAAAGAATTTCCTAATGTTCCAACTCCCATCCGATTGCAACCAAATGACCCTCAAACCTGAACTTGTTGTGATTGCGCCTGAAGCTGGAGAAGAACCCGCAGCTTTTCTAAGTAAGGTAATGACTTATGTTCAATTATTATATCAAAATGAACAACAAACTTTCTGACACAAACAAGTCATTGACACCTTTTTAACTAAAATGCCCATTTTCTATCAATTGATCATTGGTGAGCAAGCTAAAATGTTCACGAATGTCCAACAATTGGCCAATGCTGTCACAAAAGCCTGTAGTGTCCTGAATGCTACAAAAGCTGAAATCGGCACTGCTGAATTGCCTATCCTTGTGAATCAGGCGGTTCCAGACACCATGACCCTGCGATCCCCTAACCCTCATTTTGCCAATTTGACCATCCCTGTAGCACAAACTGCTCTCAAGACGGCCATCAAGACTGTGACCTTTCCTCAGACCACCATATCACTGATGAACCACTGGCGCAGCCCAAAAACGTTTCCTTCCAGCAACTGCCAACACAAACTGAAATTCTCTTAGAACAACTAATCAAATACTGGGACCATGAGCACGAAGAACACCAATCCCACTACCATCCAGAAGAACATCAATCCCTCCTATGTGACAATCCTCGGCGAGAAATCTCATGAACCCATGACAATTACCATGATGGATTTGACTGCTCCACCAGCTGAGACTGCTTAAGCCCCTCACAGAATCAGTCTATCCGCCTCTGGTGCCACACCCACAAATCCGGCATGCATAATACTGAAGACTGTATTTGGCCTAAGTGTCAAAACGCCCAAGGAAATAAAAAAAAAGAACAAGGTCACCCTAATTACAATATGCAGCAACCCCCCCTCAATTTCCAAACAAACTCCAACAATATCCATGGACAACGTGATTGGAGACCCTGACACAGAGCACTGGCTGGGAGAGGAAACAACTACTCATGCAGTTCACATGGATATTAAAATCAAGGTAAATGTTTTTCTCATACAAATGATTTCATTCAGAATATGTATGCCATTTACCCAAATTATGAATATGCACCACCATGGGAACCACACATTTACTATAATGCCCCACTAGCTCCCTATGTTACTAGGCCTATGGACTCATCACATGTCCGGGTTGCCACGGGGCGGTAGGACGCGGCGAAAAGTTGTGGAAAAAGAAAAGAAAATTTACATAGAAGGATGTAGCCACTGTTTTGCGCGTTTTTGTGTTTTTATTCATTCTGGTAGTAGTATGATTTTTATTGGAGCATCGCCGCCAAATGTCATTTATTTTATAATTATTCTATTATTGTTTTTGGCCTTGCCCGTCGCATTCCCAATACAAGTTGGACCAGTAACTTGTATTGTTTTGTGAGTGTAGTGGAGGATCTTATAAGTTTAGGAGTGGAGACTTGGGTAGGATCTCCTGAGGTATGTGCCAAGGTGTTCTGCCTGAGGTTTGGTGAAGTACTGGCGAGTATCTGGTGAAACATGTGAGAGAGTTTTGGTTTATTGTTGTTGTTAGTCTGTGGTCAGAACTGTTGCAACTTCCTTTGTCTAAACCCAAAGGTCTCTTATCTCTCTCCCACGGAAGCCTAACACATGTGCCAGTTCTCAATCCCCTGAAACTCGGCTAGTGCTACTGGTGTTACCCTCAACTTCCCCTGCCACCAAGGTTAGCACATTGGATGTGCATGCTAATGTTCAATCAACATCTACCACCAACATGGTTATGCCATCTAAAGATAAAGAAATCGCCTCAGCCCCACTCATCGTCAGCCCCAGGATCATCCGGTGGGCCGTGGCAGCCCACGCTGCAGATGATCCTTGCCACATCAGGTCCTCCATTTGCTAAATCGACAATCTCATGCCCTCAACAAAAACGTTTGTCAAGAAATATGCCTCTACCCATGCTTTCCGAATACCAGTCAAAATTGGTAGTGTCAATGCTTACACCCTTATCGACACTGGAGCTCAAGGTTCAGTCCTATCGCCCAGTCTTGTTAAACAAGCTTTTGACATGCAATCGCTTTTGCTCCCCATTTGTGGGAAGATCAAAGTTGCTGATTGAGCCATCATCACTGCCCATGGTCCCATCATTATTACCATCGAATCCACCTTCGGAGAACATATGATCAAGTGCTTCATCCTTGACAACAATAGCAATGACCAGTGTATTATTGGAACTGGTTTCCTGGTGCATCCTGATATCCACGCCATCATTAATTTCAAGGACAATTATATCAAGATTCAAGACCTCAAATCGCTGCTCAAAGTCATCGCTGTGATCAGACTGTTGAAGAAATCATTCCTTAGTGCCAAATGCAACAACATTTTAGAAGGAATCCGGGAAGAAGAAAGAGTAAGCTTTTGTGATGATAAATCTGATACTCTCAGCCAAGTTGAAGAAATTGAAGCCAAAAAATCAGTTCGGCACTGACCACCTAGCTTATACCAATGGCCCTTGCAGGGGATAATCGTCACAGAGCTGGCCAAACCGATATTTTTTGTCACTCAATCCACCATTACTATTTCACTGAATTGCCAGCAATGGGTCACAAGAATGGTTTTCCCCTCAACATCCGCTTTGATTCCTGATTTGATAATTCAACCTTTGACCAATAATCAAGTAGCTACGGAATTCCAAGTTGAAACTGCCATTGATAACATCACCAATGGAACCTGTCTTCTATTGTTCATTGACAATATGCCAAACAGCATCAAACTTTGACCAAACCAATTAGTCACCATGGCCAAACACACCTTAGAATCTGTGGCCATTTCAAGCCCAAGCAATGATATTAGTGTGGCCATTGCTGCCTCAGACCATGATTTGACTGACCATGAACCTGCTGAGCTGGATAAATCCATGCCCTGCCACATGGACAAGCAAAAACTCGATTTCGCCTTGAACAAAATGACAGAAAAAACGCCCATTTCTGCCGCTCAAAAAGCAAAGGCCCTCGGTATGCTTTGGCAAAACTGAGACATTTTCAGTCTCCCCGGTGATAAACCTACGTTCACGAACAAGTTAACCATCAGCATCAACACTGACACAGCAAAGCAGGTATCTCATCATTATTATCTTGCCCGGATAGAACAAAGATCAATCATACGCTGCCATATTCAAGAGATGCTTGACAATGACTTTATTGAACCATCCCGCTCGCCCTGGACTGTGCCATTATTTCTAGTAAAGAAAAAAATCAGTTCTTGGCGTCCCCTTATAGATTACCATGGTATAAATGAAGTAACGCCCAGTGATTGTTTTCCGATCCCATGCATTGAGGACTACCTGGACATCATGGGGTAAGCAAAATTTTTCACCATGCTTGATTTGAAAGCTGGGTATTGGCAGGTACTCCTCGACAAGGACTCTCATGACAAAACAACCTTCATCTGCCAAGAAGGCTTGTTCTGCTTCAAAGTTGTCCAATTCGGCTTGAAGAATGTGCCTGCCAAATTTCAATGACTAATGGAAAGAATCCTACTTCTGTATATTTGGAAAATTTGCCTCCTCTACATCAATGACATTATCATTTTTTCGAATTCGTTTGATGAACATTTGGAGCATTTGCAAATCATTTTCCATGCCTTATGCACTGCCAATCTCACGCTTTGGCCCAACAAGTGTGAATTCCTGCCACTGCAAGTCAAATGTCAACTCCTGCCTCCCATCAGCATCTACGCCCTGACATATTTTTACAAATACAACAAGCAGAACTGAAATTCTTTCTCCAGGTAGTATGAAATCTACCAGCAGGTAGACCGACCTGAAGGTTTTTTTTATGAGCATGGCCAATGTTTACTACATTTATTATTGTGACATAATAATTAGGTATTTTGGATGGACTATTGATTAATAATATTTTGAAGAATATTTATATTCCATTTATCAATCAGCACGATTTTTATAAAATTTTTATCAAGAATTTATCAATCAGCACAAATTGATTAAATTTTCACTACACACGACACATAGATTGAATAGACATTTTTGTTCACAATTTTGTTATGCAATATATTTCAGGCCTGGATGGAAGAGTAGCTGTTATATTTCATGCCTTACGGTGCCGTACGGCACCGCACCATATGGCGCGGCACTGTATGATGAAGTATAGCAGGCCCTTTAGGCTAACAGATTTTCTGCATTTGTTAACTCAACTCAATTGTTGTGTACATGTGGCGGATCTCCAATGTCTAGGGAATAAGGCAATTTTTCTATGAATAGGGTCACTCATTGCCCAAAATTTTAGATGTCATTGAAGGAAAACGATTTTTATTTTCCGTCTAAAAGGTCCAAAAAATTGTTTTAAAAAGGTGATTGTCGCCTAAAAACCATAAGAGTATGTACATATGGTGCAAATCAATAAAAATTGACATATTTTACTACTTTTTATTCAAAAACAACTATCTTCTACCATAAAATTGATATTTTTCCAAAAATAATGGGCTTTCAATAATACATGTAATTGGGGGAGGGGGAAGTCTCATAGGATCCCCAAAAAGATCGTCGGTCACATGGCCTGCTTGCCGTTCATGTCTGCTTGCAAACCCCAATAAATTTTTCCGTTTTCTGCACATCTTACAGTAGGAAGTCCTCCAAATCCATAGAAACCCGAAGCCTGCCCAAATCAAACAATTTCACTCACTTATAAAACTATCCACTTCGCGCCCTTCTCTACTGCAAATTTCCATGTGAAACTCGACTTCTAATTTTGGAATAATATGCGTATTGTTCGAATGACAAATCAACCATTCATGAGCATTTTTCTGAAAAAAATAACAAAAACATCTTATTGATCGGCTATGAATGATGTCAAAATATGACTGATCGACAAGTTGGTCATTGATTTTAAAAATTCTTAGCGCAATAACCATTAGTCAAATGTGACCTTCCAATGAGGAACTTACCATCCTGCAGAATCTCAAATGCAAGCTAAAAGTCAAAGAGTCGTGGAATAACTTGTGGCAATCTCCATATGGGCAGACATACACAAGCTGAATTTGATTCGCCATGCCAGATTTAAAATTTTTTTGAAGTAAAATATCCTACAAAATTGGAATAAGAATCACTTTGCAATCCAATCATAAATCAATATTTTTGAATTCAGAATATTCTAAAATTCAGTCATTATTGCCAATTCTGGGCCTGCTTACGCAAACAAATTTTGAGAGACCAGTCGCAATAAACAAATAAATAGATAAATAGATAGATAAATAAAAAACAACACACATTGATTTCTGAGAGCCACTATGTCATTTGTAATTTTTCTTGTGGTACCCAATGATTGTTGTTTTTTGATATAAGATTGTCAAGAATCTGAAATTTTTCCGAAAATATGATCTTATATCCAGATTAAAATGACAGAATTACGATGTAAAAGAAGAAAACTATCGACAATGGAATTTGTGCTTGCTACACCTCAGCTGAAGCTAAAGTCTCTCTGATGAAACTGGGCCCTGGACTATCATTTTAGTGCAACTGTGCCCTGGAATCCAATTGTACAGAAACTCCATCATAAAAAAGTGATAACGTGCATAGCTTAATGCACATACAAGAATGTTAACGATTCAAGTGCCTTGGATGTCCATTTAAGTGCTCAATTAAGCTTACGAGTTGATATACCGTCCAGCGCGACGGAAAAATAACACCCACTGAGAGCTCGAAACCCTGACCCTCTGCATACTAGGCGAACCCAACTGTAGTAATTGAGAAAGTTAGCAGTGGTGGTGGTGTGCAGAGCAGACCGCGTGATGAATTACAGTCTGACTCACAACTACAACACCTACATAAAAGTGAAAAACCAAGTTTGTTTTGTAGCTGCTAGGAACTAGGCGTTGGAAAATTTGAATACACCATCACAGGGCAGAACTCTCTTTAACATATTCAAAAACTTTATGCCATGATTATACCAAGAGCACTTTTTTTCTGGATGACGTCAGGACAAAATGAAAATGAGATTTTTTTTCCTTGACATGAAACTTTTCTTGTTTTAATGGCAGTTAAAGCTGGCGAGCTTGAAATTTTACATAACACCAGCAGCGATATGAACTGAGAAAAACTAGTACAGAAAATGGGCTGAAAATAATATAATAACAATCAAACATGCAAGGTCAAAAATTCAGCAGTGGGGTTCTCGGACATTCATTCAGGGAGGTGGAGTGGTGGCCGAGCAAAAAACAAAAAAAGTTCCGCAAGCATGGTTTTCATGCTAAATATATATAAAAATCATCAAAAAAAGTTGTCTTTGGAAAAGTTCACTGGGTGGTTGGAAAAAAAACTTGGAAAAGCTTAGGAGGTGTGGTGTCCAGGGGGCGGTTGCATCAAAGCAGTTAAACTCGAGCTCGACCTAAACCCGACCATTTTAAGTCTGAGCGCAGGTTTAGCGGTTGCATGAAGGTGGAGTTAAACTCAAGCTCGAGCTCATTCTGTCGGGTTGCATGAAAATGTTTGCCCATTTTTAAATCTGAGCTCGGGTTTAGCACAATAGAAAAGTTAAACTTGGTCGTTAGCAGGTTTAAGTCTGAGAGTGTTACTTAAATTTGCGTGTTTTGTTGTTTTTTCTCATTTGTTTTGAAAGAGTTATACAATAGTTGGTTTCTTTTTCGTTTTTTATGCCTCATGAGTAATAAGAATGGACTTTCTGCGGCTGTAATTACTTAATCGAAATGTGGATTGAGATAGAGTTTTTCGAGACAGAAATAATCCCTTCAACCGCTATACTTTTCCATTGTAATTCGTTCTTCTTTGCGGTTTCTGGATTGCGGAGCACAGAATCAAGAATGTTGCAATGCTCCAAACAGAGTTCACACAACCGCAAATCTTCTTTTGCAGTCCAATTTGGCTGAAAAGATTTTTTTTCACTCATATTTTAGAAAGTGGAATAAAAAAAGGTAGGGTTCCTTTCCTCGGCAAAAAAATGGACACAACAAACTTACTTTATGGCTATATGGTGCATACAATGCAGAAAGTATGCACAGTGGCACATTAAACAAAAGTGTTGTTTACTTACTTCCGACCGAGTTCGAGTTAAACCTCAGGTTTAGCTAAACTCGAGCTCGAGATGTTTGATGCAACCGCTAAAAAATAAACCTGACATCGAGTTTAGCTAAACCTCAGGTTTAACAATTAAAACCGAGCTCGAGTTTAGCCTCAGGTTTAGTTGATGCAACCGACCCCAGGGTCTCAGGTTGGAGGGTTTACCCCCGCTATCCCACCCCTATGTGCATGTATGATAAAAATGTTCAACACGAATTTGTCACATTAAGTAGAATAGGAGCCATGTCACATTAAACGAATTTGGGACAATCACATTGATGGAGGAATCCATGCCATATTGATAGAAAATACGGCCATGTCACTGTGTGTGGCATGCTGTGACCCCGTTGGGTGGCTCGCTGGATTTCTACTTGGGGAACCTGACCCAGCTAGTACTGGCTATAGGAGGGCCTATAGGGTACTATGGTACTGTCCTGGGGTTCTGCTGTAGAGTAATGGACAACGCCGCCAGGTCAGGGGTGCCAATCCCTGGTCCCATTCAGTAAGAATGAAAGACAAGGCTATTTGTTGAATGGCCTAGTATAAGGGACCCGATTGTAAACCTAAATCCCCTTTTTAGCCCTAACCCAAGAGGTACAAGGGCTCCTCTAACTGAGAGGAATCTCAAGGGAAAACCAACTTAGGGAAGGGTTCCCCAAAATACACTCTCAACAACAATAATCCCCTGAGAAGACTTACCTAGTCCTGTTCTCAAATACGGCTCGGTGCGAGGGCGATGGGTAACTGTTGATTCACGGGTTCACAGGTCTCGGACGGCGGGAATGGAGAGTGACGGGGGTCTGGTTAGATCGGCGCGGTGGGTAATATGGATGGGTCAGCAGGCGACACACAAATGGTCTGAGGGTGGAGTGGCAGGAGCAACTAGGCGAAAGGGGCGATGGATATATTCCTAGGTGAGAGTCGGGTGGTGGACACAGTGGACACAATAAACCTATGCAAATTTATTGGCCAAAGAATAAGGTGGCAGACACAGTACAACATAAATTAATATATTTAAATTCCACGACGGAGAGCTAAAGAGGCAAGGAAAACTTGGAGAGCCCAAAAGAAGACACAAAGAGCACAAAACTAATAAAACAGGCCCTTTTAAGGACCTCGTAGACCTACAGTATGCCCTGGGTGGAGCTAACAACGCCCAAGCTAACTTCTGCAGCGGAAATTGGTGCAGAAGATGCCTGTGGTCACATAGACATTTTCCAGTTTGAATACGTTAAGCATTGGGGCGAGTTTCACTCTCCATGCTAAACATATGAATGTCTTTTAATGATAACTTCCAAACTAGTCGTTTTGTGTTGCAAAACGTGGCTAGTTTTTACTGATAAGAGGTGCACGTAATGCTCCAATTATGGCCATAAGCTCGTAGAGCTTATCTGGCAGAAATGCTGATTAAAGGGTTACATACCGTAGTCTATGTGTGAAACGGAAAACAACAAAAACGTAACAAAAACGAAACACAAAATGCATGTAACACATAATGAACGAAACGAAAAATATGAACATGATGTAAATCACGTGACGTTGGGCAAAATTGATCGGCACATGACAAATTAATCTAACTAATCGACAAAAATTTTACGAGGCTTCCATTTCATCAAGGGTTCTATCCGCTTATTTCGAATAACACAAAAATCTCATTACTTCCAACGTCCAGTTACATCTAGCATACAAAACATTCTAGCTTTGTGGTAAAAAAGATCAATAATAAGGGCAATAATTTATTATATTTTTGATTTTTAACATATTTTTTGCGCAAATATAATTGTAATAGAAAATGATCACTTTAAGGATGCTATCTCTGAGTATCTTGCTTCTGTAATCATTGTCTTACATCTCAGACTACTTATGACACAATTTCTGTAAGAATCAACCAAGCCTGTAGTTAAGTGTGATAAGTAAAAAATTAATCATACCTCAAAAAAATATTTTGTACAGTTTTTTTCGCTGAACAACATGCCAGTATTTGTTTGATCTAAAAATCAAAATTCGTTTTGCAACATTAATCCAAGGTTCAAACTTTTTGCAATTTTCGAAATTTTAGGTCACAATCATTGAAGGCCTATAAGTAATTGGCTATGCAATGTGGATCAATAAAACTTTGTCAGTGAATGTAACAGTGTTTATTGTATATGCATGACACATATGGGTATATGTAGCATCAAAATTATGGTTTACATTACTCTTTAAATTCCAATTTTCATCAGTTGTCAATGACTCATATTCACATATTTTTGTACCCCATAAAGTGAAATAATGAGTGTCATTGATTAAACTCCACTATGTTATGGCTGAACTCCTTAGCCACATACTCACAAAGTTTTATCAAAATAAAAAACCATTGTGTGTGCCATGGTGAAACAAGTGGAAGCCATTTTTGAATCAAATTTTAAAATTTTTTGTTTAAAAATCCAGTCATTCACCCAAAATTCTAATAATCCATCTAAAACTTTTACACATTGCAGGCTGACATCTTGGCTATATACCCTTGAGGTTTGGTCATAATATCCTTATCCCTTATATGGAAAATTACACAAAGTAAAAGGCATTCTTGATATTGTTGAAAAAACTTCAGGTGCAAATTGTTGTTCCATTTAATCAGATTTTTATTAATTCTAGTTCAAATTTACTACATTGCAGCCAAAGTATGTGGCTACATACCCACCAGGTTGCATCATATTAAAAATTAGAAAAGCCACATTCTTTTGGTTAACTATAAGATGAAAGATTGTTCAAATTTTTAGAAACAAAATGATAAGGTAGTGAACCAACATAAACTTTTTGGATTTTTTTCAGATAAATGGTATCCACATGGACACAAGAAACTATATCAAAGCTAAAAGAAGCAAAATTGAATTTAAAAGGTGATTAGCAACTCCACATAAAGCCAAAATGACATATTTCTGGTCACTGTTCATGGCATAGTCTTAGTGATACAAACCATCCAAAGACAGGAGAAATTCACAAATCACATTCATGCCATAAAATGTGACAATTGTGAGCAGTTGAAGAAGACACTGAAGGACATCAAACAGGCATTGAATCAATTCCAATTCACAAACCCATCTGATAAAGTTGAAACTGAATATTTAGCTGATGAAAGTATCAATAATGTATTGAAATGGCATCAAGACAGCTTAGATTAATGCACTAAAATGAAGCATGGAAAGACTGGAAAGACATCATTGACAACCTCCAGGCCAATCATGCTTACTTCCAGTTTGATTGAGCAATGAAATTTCTTCCTTTTAGTGGATGGAAAGATATGAAAAGTGGTTTCTACACCACCACACATTTGTCCCTTGCTTGCACAAGACAGTAATACAATTATTGGAATACTGACTAACACATTGACAAAAATCAAAGTAGAGCAGCCCACAATCGACAAAGCTTTTGTGTGATCTGTTAATGCTGGATGTTTTCATGGCTCCCCAACCTTGCTCATGGTGCCAACAATATCTCAGAAAACAGGCATGACTATAAAGAACTGGGACTTCTCTGAACCTCAATTTGTTAAAGGCTCACATGATCGAATTGCTGCACTAATAGAGAAGCAAGTTTAACTGTTTAGAAATAAAATCAATCGATTTACAACTGCTGAAGAATTTATCAGGTGTGCTACAGCATATAGAAATGTCAAGAGAACATCATTCCTCACTGGCAATCTCAAAATCCTACACCAGAAAATGGACCTTAAATCAGTTGGTATTGTGAACTTTTAGAATCTTACTGTAATTCTTACTATTAACTCCTCCCCATTTTTTATGGTAACTTTTTATGCCTTCTTATTTTTGTTTCTATTTTTCCACCTTTCTACTTTGGTTTCTAGGTCATCCCTTTTACCTACATTCTTATGAACAATAACTTTCTTGGCAAGACCATTTCCTGGAATTAGCTTTAGAATTCTTAGAATTCGCCCCCCCAATTCCGAGAATTAGAGATTTAGGACTGCCCGCTTTACCAGAGAAGCATGGAAATGTCACCTATGAATTATTGATTCACTTGCCTGCAAAGTTCAATATGAAAAGCTCAACTCAAAGTGAAAATCTCAGTTCCATCCTCAGTTCTACCATCAATTCTTTGCTCATCAGCTCCATTCAGTCGTCCTCGTCAAGCTCCACAAGTGTGTGGGAGCACCATCGTCTAATTTACATATTAGTATATTCATTTGCATACTTATTGTCTATGTTATACATATTGTCGTCTTATTTTAATTATTCTTAAATATATTATCTGGTTGGAAGTGACTACTGAGCTACTCTACAACTACTAGGCTTACCCCCTGATCTCCCAATGCCATCAGCAATCGCTTTGTCGTAGTAATCAATCGTAATTGTCATAATTCGCCATCTTTCTTTCCATCGTCATTTCCTCTTGGTTGTTTTCCTCTGTCCTTCCCATTTTCGCCTTCTTCCTTTTTCTTTTTTCTTTTTGATGTCCTTCCCCTTGGTGCTGGTTTTCTTCCAGCAAGAACTGAAAGAGAAAAGGTTGCATAACACACATTTGGAGAAAATCTGAAACCCAGTGTGGATTTGCACAAGTTATCCTAATGCTCGAAAGCCTCGAGTCAAAACCCATAAACAACCCCCATATTAACCCTTTACAGTATCAGGAGCTATTTCAATTTCCAGTTCACATCTACTGAAATCAAGGCAACTAAAACTTAGAAGGTTGATACTGGAAGCATATTCATGATGAAAATATTGAATTTTGAACAGTTACCAAAGCTTTAAATCCATCATGTGGTTCATGAAGACCAGCCAGAGGTTTCACCCCTTCAAACATCGAAGCTCTGGATTAGTATTGATCCAAAAATCACAATCACCAACTTTGAAGAAGAATCTGAAGATCTTCCAGCTGCCACTGATGAGCCATATAAAATGGAAAGCAGTGCCTTCAACTGTTATGAAGAAGACTGTATGAAGGCTTTTGTACATCATCACAACTTGTTGCAGCATCTTATTTTGGGTAACCACAGGGTAATGCCATAGCGAACATGTTTGGGTGATATGGCAATACAAAGCTATAGTAGAATACTAGAAAGTGTTTGCTTGACCCATGGCTTGCCTGAAGTTCAATAAGCTCTTCAATTGTTTTATGAAGCTGACTCATTTGATGTTATGGAAAAAAATTGGGCTTTGAAGAAGCATAAAATATTGCAGCCCTTGACCGAAAAACAACGTCAATATTTGCTGGAAAAACACAACAGTGGCATTGTATGTCATCAAAAAAAAAAAAAGTCGATTTTCTATTAGTTGTTCAGAAGTCCATAAGTCCGGTTAAAAATCGAGTAACTTGTCGTGTTGAATTCATAAGTGGACGAAACAGTCGCCTTTAGGCTAATGTTAACTTATTTATCATCTCAATGTAGAAAGATAACTATCATCTTCGGCGTGACATTCTGGATTTTGGCGCAAGCGAGGTCTGGGGCTGCGTGTCGAAACCTAGATTGTGCTCAATATCTACCCTAAAGATTCTCTATTTTCGACATTGTAGAAGCTAGTTGATATGCTAAAAGTCTATAGTCTGTTTTTCTTAAAATGTCTGTAAATATGAGTGTGAAAAGTAAGTGCCGTTTCACATTTAGGACTGAAAATTTGTAAGTCTGCTCAACCAACCCGTTACCATTTTTGAGTAATAAGTCCATCGAAAAAGTTTGATGTAAATAACTTTGAGGACGGTACTTATTTTTGTCATTTTTCAGCTATCAAGCATTTTATAAAAAGACAGATCATAGATGATGCTTTTATATATATTAAGACTTATGAGCGTAATGGTAGAACCAGGTTTGTGCTCTCTGGTGATCTACCCTAGTTGTATCTGTCTAGCAGCGGGAAAACCTTAGCCGTGCATTTTCGCGTATTAATAGGCTTCTAGAAAAAAATTTACCGGGGTATGTTAATTTATTGCATAATTCAAAAAGTGAAAAGAAGAAGGGGAAAATGTATACTTCCTTGTGGTAAATGGAATTTATTTACTTCTAAACAATGAAACAGAAGATTCACCACTCCTTTTTTGTTAACCTCAGCAGGAGTTAATTTCCGCTATCATCACTTTGTATACCCTACCGGAAAAAGGAAAAAATTTCAATTCGCCAAATTCAGTTTCAGAGAAATAGGGAAAGTAGTAAGTATGGACCCTCTGGATGATATTTGACGTCATCCCATTAGGGTCGTCGAATTCACCAGAGAAGTCCAAGAAAAATAAAAAGTGATCGCACCCGGATTCGAACCTTGGTCATTCTGTTGGTAGTCGGGGATGTTGCCACTGATCAACGAACTCGATGAAATGACTGGGTAATAAGCTGTATATAAAAGCAAAAGCTGTACGTGTGTAGTAAATTTTTTCCTATTGTGGGTGTACAAATGTCCAATTTTTTTTGTAACCTGCGAGACATGTTTTATTTCAATTAATTTACACCAACATACAAAATCATAAGGAAAACATTCAGTGTGTTATCACTAATATGTGGAGTATATCCTCAAGACTTCTCAATTGACAGGACAGCTGGTGAATTTCATATTGCATGAATTTGTAGGGTTGATTCAATATCTATATTGCAAAGAAAATGTCAGGTCAGAAATATGAAGAAAACAATGTACATACTTGTAGGAAGCACTCTGTTGTTGTTGACATTATTGTGGGCTGTATCATATATCGAGCAATACTCTGAAGACATTGAATATAATAGACACAAATAAATGCATCAAGCAATCATTACCTTTAGGGGATCTTTTTTTCATTGTGCACACCTCAACCTCAGCACCAACTGACAATACATTATTAGTAATGCCATACTGGCTGGTAGTTACCTTAAAGGTGGGTATATCTATTAGAGGAGTATCGATTAATCAATTTTCATGTAGGCGAAAAGTAATTGGGGAAATTAAATGTAGAGTACAACAATAAAACTTGAAAAAGATAAAGTTTCCTGCTCAGCACTTGCTGCTATACCATGGAGTTTGAGACTAGCAGGGTTACTTAAAAAGTAATTACCTCAACAAAAACAGCGGGCTCTGGAACTGCTAGGGGACAAGCTGGAGTCATATTGTGCTTTTGAACGATTGGAGATTTTCTGTCCCTATGAAATGATAGTCAATCGGGAAGTATAGAAGCATAACAAAAATAGCATCAGTCATAGCCTTCAAACATTATGATCTACAGTATGCTTCAAAACATGAATGCTATACAGGATTGACAGAAACAAATTATTTACTCAGCAAGACTGCATGCATGAATATTCTTCCTGGTTTTACCATCCAGTGTGATAAAAAAAAAATATATATATATATATAAATCGGTTGATCTGAATGTTTTATATTTGCTGGATAATTTTATAACCAGGCTCTAATATTGTCAACTTATTCTCATGGAATTTTCGTTGGGGTCTGCTATTCACGTTTTGGTGTCCAAGTTCAATGAGTATCCCAGCATTGGACTCCGTAAATGCATGGTAAAAAATGGCCGTGTCATACCTACCAAAGAAGGTGTTAATCTAATATTACCACAGTATAGAGAATTGAAAAACCAGTCAAGCAAAATTATGGTCTGCTTGGATTCAAATGATACATTGGAGGTTGACTTGGGATATCGGATGGTGGTTAAATGCGGAAAAAATGATACTTCTTCTAGTCACCAAGAAAGTAATGCCCCGGGAAAGGTAACATTTTACAACAATTTTCGAAATAAAGATATCAAGTTGACAGTAGCAGAATTCAAAAAATTGGTTGAGCTTGAACAACAAGTTGAAGAAGCAATTACATTTATTCGGGATCAATGTGAGAAAGAGAAATGTGAGAAAATTGACTTTACCAGCCAGGAGTCCGCACAAATCGAATCTTTATTTGTGTTATGTTATGCAGCTATAGCGCGTAGACACTTTTCTCAGCGATACCCATGTCTGGGATGTCACCACAATCGACCTTTCTATGGTTCGTGGCATTCATGTAGTGAAGTCGAAGATGTAAAGTGAGAAAACTATAATGTGTCTTGTGGAAAATTAGGTTTCATAAAGTAAATTAACTTTTTCAGCATTCTCACTGGACAATTGATGGATTACATAAAGCAACTAAGCCACCTTCCTCATAAGGTGAGCACACCTTTCAAGAAGATGATGTCGGTCAGGTTCCAGAGTAGAGAACGGTTTGTCGATCAATATTGCACCATTTATCAAAATGCATTTATGAACACAATTGTGGGCCGTCAACATATCTACAATGTTGTGATGAAGTGCGTGGAACAAAGAGATGAAATTTCGAATGATGAAATGGGCACCATTCTCCTGTGTCTAGAAGATGAAAGCATATGTGATATGGCCAAAATTTTTCATAGTGTTGATGCTTAGATGGTGTAGGCGTTTTTTTTGGTATGACAATAAAAAAAATGAAATTAGCACTGCAAGCACTTTATTCTGCAAAAAAAAAACCAATGTAACACATAATTATGTTAGTATGAGGAAAAAACGTACAACAAGTTAATCTAAACTGTGAAATCCATATACGCCTGACGTGTATGATCAATCATGAGCAAAGAATCAAATTCTGCATATATGATGCATTCTATGCCACCACCAGGTAAATCTTTCCCAAAGTGCATTTTGAGTGTCGTGGTTCCATCGCGGACTAATTCCCATGTCGATGAATCAACTGTTCCATCTGCTCCAAGTTCAAAAACAAAAAACGTGCAACCACCCTTAGCAAATCGATCAAAACTAATCATATTTCCTTTGTCATCCCCTGCAATGTCCAATCCTTCAAACATCTGGATAAAAGCCCTGGTCAATTGATTTTTCTCAAAATCCAACTTATATGGTGATGAAGGCACAACATTTGTGCCACTCACAACTTTGATCTCTGCTATGCCAAAGTCATGGAACATGAAGGGGTTTGAAGTGTATGTTCCCCTGGCAGCATGAGCAGCTACCATACCAATGACAAGGCGCCGGGGTAAGACGCCACTGAATAAGGAATTCAATGGTGTGGACCTTCGATTTTCGGTGACATGCAATGTTGTTATCTGTGTGCGCCTAAGAGGATACTTCACGCTTGTGGTCTGCAACATAGATTCGATAGCCATACTAATGCTATCTGATACTTCCACTTTTTTCATAAACAAGGAAAGTTGCTTTATCTCAAGCTTGTATTTTAAGTTTGGACAGTTATCAGCTTGGATCAAGCAGAATTCATCACTGTTTCTATACAACTCGATGCGTAGTTCACATTGATTAATCAAAAATCTCTCTTGCATAAACAAGTCAATATGCAGAGGAGCCATAATTTCAACCCAAGTACTATTCTTGAAGCGTAGTAGGCGACTGAGATAGCCTTTAGATATTTGGTCTCCTTCAGTTTCTATGTCGGGGTAATAGAGACTGGCTTGCAGTTGGGTCTTCTTTGCATCTCTACCAAAATTTAGCTCAGTCTCCAACATAGCACGATAGGCATATTTGTCACCACTGAAAAGAAAAAAAGGTGATTGTAAATTTTGAGGAGAAAAACAATGATGAGTACTACCTATCAGAGATGAGCTTCCCATTCAGGAATGTTTTGACTTGACGAAAAAAAGTTTTCCCCAGCATGTTAATCGGGAATATCAAATCACCTCCAATGTTGTTTGCATCTCCATCGTTCGTGACTTTACACTCAGTTCCATCAGGCTTGACTATGCGAGCAATGAAATATACATAATTTTTTGATAAGTCCAGCATATACATATCGGGAGAAATTTTGAACTCATAAGGTCCCTCATTGGTGCATGGGTTCTGAAAAAAAAAATGTATGCATTGAGAAAAAGTATCATGGGGATGTTCCTAACAATTTACTTGTAATTGCACTTCACTCCAAAATGATCTTCTTATGGCCACTTGTGTTGGTGGTACAGTAAATAGATCCAATTCAGTTTTTGTACTAGGTATAGAGTTTTCGTCCAATAATTTCCTCATATTATTAGTGGCTGAAAATGTCCGTAGGAGAAACGGTTTTACGCTTCTTCTTTGTACAGAATGATGATGGGGCTGATTTGCACCTCTTTTTATATCTTCGCTTCTGAGTTTTCCTACCACGGCCACTCTGAGTTGCACTATATGCCAAATCATCCGCCATTTTATGAAGAACACCACTTGCAGCCATTTTACCATGCTCTCTGGCGCTTTCAGGCAATGGTCTACCCTGAGCTATGTCTGAAGCTATTTTGCTCCCTGCAATGAGGGCATGCTTCCCTGCTGATTTTAGAATAGGCATAGCAGTCCTAAAAAGACTACGAAAGAAGCTCCCGAGCCCTCCCCCTCTGTGATAGGCTGTAATTGCCCTGAATGCCGGTAAATCTCCTCCTATCTGATATTGCTTTTGTGTTGATATCGATGCTTTATAAAAATTAACCCAATAATCACTATCTTCAGGAATATATACTATATGCATCTTGTTCAATATGATCAGCTAATACACGTATGGTAAAGAACGTCGTCTAAAATGCAACCTAACAATAACCTTATCAGAATCCAACAATAAATAGTCACCAAAGTCGTTCCTTATATTTATTTCAATGATATTTATATCTTTTAAAAGAAGGGGTACATAGTGCAAGCTGTCATAGGTCCGATCAACAAGCTTGAGGTTTTCTTCAGATCCACCAGCTGTGACAATGCGTAAAAGAGGGGCCATAGTATTTCCTACAATTTGGTTTTCAACAATGTTACAGTAAATATACATAATTTCACAAGGACAAGTCAGATGTATATGTGGTGACTGGCT
Organism: Romanomermis culicivorax; assembly: GCA_963922205.1. Taxonomy (NCBI): domain Eukaryota; kingdom Metazoa; phylum Nematoda; class Enoplea; order Mermithida; family Mermithidae; genus Romanomermis; species Romanomermis culicivorax. Next base: position 32,827 of record CAWUHX010000468.1, read on the forward strand.
GGCGCTACGCTCGACAATGTTTACATTTTTGATATTATACAAGTCTCTAGTAATGTCCCCAGCATACAGCAGTTTTTCATCAAACCCTAAAATTTGAGCAAGTTTATTGCTGAGAATGACATGTAATATTTTATTTTCATCAACTGTGAAGGATACTAGTTTTATGCTCTCATCATAATTGAAGCTCATGGGCAAGGCTTCTTCTTCTTCAGATACTTTGTTGATTGCTTTAATGAGAGTCTCGATATCTATATAGCTACCAGGAGGTATCTTCAATTTTATGGTTTCTCCTTTCACTCTATCTACCTCAATAATGTTTTCATCATTTTCGCTGGTCAAGACGATATAACGGCTGTTGGGATAAATTATCTCAGCTAGACCAACCTCCCATTCACCTTCAAGTTTGATTCTATTAGCCAATTTGACACTGTACTTTGATGCTGTTGAACCATGTTCAGTGTTGCTTGGTAAGGTAATGTAAAACTGATCAGACATTTAGACAAGAATGTCAACCTCGCTCTGTGACTTTTCAAGGGTATAATGTCAAGAAGAAACTGTGACAATATATATATATACATATTTATTCATAAAAAAACAACAGTTGGACACATATTAAAATTTTTTACCGTAACAAATCTTATGTTTGTATTTAAATTTCATGTACAAAAAGTTGCATACATACTTGTCATTATACACATAGTTTCGATTATCAAATAATTGCAGCAAAATGTGGAAAGAAACCCCACGAACCCTTTGAAAAAGAAAATATAAACAATAAACACCACAAACATAACTATCACTACTTTGTAAACGTTTACAATTGTAGTACCACAATTTACTGTTTTCATTCATAAATTTGATGAAACTAAGCCTATATGGATACATACCATACGAGTCAAAATAATCACAAATTCCACTCCTATCAATGTAAATTGCTATCCAATGTTGTCCAACTTTGGTTGATGGATCTGTATTCACAATTATAGCAATCGGTCTTCTAGATATTTCAAGGTCTAATTTATCGCTGGGGAAGATGCCTAGAAAATGCTTTGAGAGCAACCTATCTTTTTTCACAAGGTTGAGAAGTTCTGTGGCATTCATGATAAATCTTTCTGGTCAATCCACTCGTTGAAATTATCAGGGTACCCTAACCACTTTACAAAAAGCTTCACACTACCATCATGTAACCTGCGCTTGCTAATCACACGCTCTATTTTAAATGTACGAGTTTGATCAAAAATAACCTTCTGGAGTTCTTTCTCATAAAATGTACCATAAATGACCTCCCCTTTTAAATCTTGAACCTTATATATGGGCTGAGACTGGCGTACATTAACTTTTGTTATTAAAAAAAGTTCTTCAGTCCATTGGGGCATATAACCTTTATCAAATTTCTGCCGAAACTTTGGCATTCTAACATAATCGCCAACTTTCAGCTTCGGATTCCTCGTATGATCAGCATTGAGTGGGTAAAGACGTTTCCGAATTTCAGGCTCATTATCAAATGTAACACTGCTTGGTTCTGCACCAATTGAACGGTGGAATGAATTATTGTACCCATAAACAAGCTTGTCAATTACATCAATCCATTTATGTGTGCTATACTCTGTGAAATATCGCCACATTTTGGTCTTAATTGTCCGATTGAATCGCTCTATGATAGAACACTTTATGTCCTCATTTTGTGAAGTGAAAAATGAAATATCATGTGACTTTAACAGTTTTTTGAAATCTGCATTCACAAACTCTTTTCCTTTATCAGTCCTAACAACATATGGCTTCCGTCCTTGTGAGATAATATGTTTGAACGCTGAAGATACATTTTTCCCACTCTTGGATTTTAGGGGATGTATCCAAGAGTACTTGCTGAATATATCAATACAGGTAAGCATGTACTTGAAACCTTCATTATGATTGCTGTAAGCCTGCATATCAACCAGGTCCAGTTCCCATTGTGCATCAATACCACTAGAATATATGCGATTTCTTGGGAATGTTCGTATGGCTTGCTTGTGTAGTGTGTATGAATCTTGCTTTGATAACCATTGCTTTACAAATTTTAGTGTTATGCCACAATCTAGAGATTTGGCTTTTTTAAATAAGCTTTGTATGCTGGAAAATGAGCATGCTTCATCCAAGTTTCTATATAACTTCTCCAGTAACTGCTCCCTAGAATGGGGAGTACCTCGATTGGTTGGGTTTGTTGTTTTTGGCATTTGAATAAGTCAACTTCTTTCTAACTGAAGGTGGTGAATTATAGGACGGATTCTTTCTCAATTCTGTTATGAGTTTCCACCGCTTTGGATTTCCAATGTATTCCCTAGGTATATTCAACTCTACTAGTTTTTGAGCCAGATGCTGGAAGCCTTCTGGCGGTGATGATGCGGGCCTGTCTCTTGTGAAGTCATGCAACAAATCAACAACATTGCTGTTAGGTATTAGTTCGCTATCAACTATAACTTCTCCTTTATTATTAGTATTGAAGCTGTTGCTGGCTTGGATAAAGTCAATCAATTGTTGAGCCTTCTTGATTTTGGTTTTAGGTAAACCATTTAGCATTTCTTTCTTAAACAATGGCGTGTCCCTGTCTTGCTCACCATTCATTAAAGATGCTGCTTCAACTTCATTTAAAGTGTCTTTTTGTTCTCCTCCATTGCTCTCCAGACTGTCGATAGTCTGTACTTTCACTGTTGCTGGGGCCTTTGCATCCTGATCAAGTTTTAAGTACCGTACAAATAACTGATGATATAGTTTATGTTGGTCTTCTGCTGGCAATGATTTGTCCTTCATGATTCGATCCATTTCTTGTTTAAACTCTTCAAGTTCTCTAGAAAGACCATTCATAGTGTAATTGGTGTTTGGCTTGATTTGACTGTTGAATACATCTTGAGGTACAAGAATCATCTTATTGGTATATTTCATTATGACTTATCCAATAGTTTCGGCAATAATTCAGCTGCTAGAGTAAGTAGAGATGGAATAATTAACGGTAAAAAGCCCCCTGATTGAATAAGCTTCTTCTGTTTCAATGCCAAATTCCTCTTATTTCTTGTACCAATAAATCGAATTATGTCTTTATACTTTCTGAGCTTCTTACGTTCCTTGTTTGTCAGCGGTAGATTTCCCTTTAGTAAATTATAGCAGATCTCACAAATACAGCGAGTAAATTCTATGGGGCATTTTTGTATAAAATGAGCTTTTTGTTTGCTATTGCATTGCTTAAGTACATGTAGGTGGTGAATATATTTTTTCAGTAGCCTACTCATCTTGGAGCAGCCTCCTAGAGATGTTTTGAAATTGAATGTCATTTTTCTTACTAACCCACTTATATACTATTTTTAATTTCCTCATTTCTGAGAATTTTCTCTAGAAACTTTATTTCAGCAAGATTGACTTGCAAGCCCTCTGAAAAATTAAGGTAAACTGGTGTGAGTGAATGATTGTGGCAGCACATAGTAAATAAAGTAGTTATAATCTTTTTTGGACAGTCAAGATCAGAAACTGTCGCAGTTGTGTTGCAAATGATTGACTGCTCGAAAACTATCTTGAAATCATCAATACTAAATCTGTCAAACATTGCTACCCTGGTAATAGGGCTAGCACTTGCATAATTAATAATTAGTATTTTCTCATTAAAAGCATTTTCGGCTTCCCCAAAATGAATTGAAGCTTCAAGATTAGTAATAATCAGATTGAGCAGTTGTGCTGTTTGTCTAGACGTTAGGGTGAATGTATGAGTATGAAGCCCCAGAAATTGTTGATTAATATTACAGCAACTGTATACATATGGGTTATGCGGAACCTTTATTGGACAATCTTTTTGCTCCTGCAGAATTGAGCCTTGAATTGGACATGTAATTGAGCGTGAAAGAAATTTCTGCAATCCAATTTGGGTGCTTATGGTTAAATTGTAAACCTGAGTTTTCTTCATGAGGCCTGGAGCCTTGACAATGACCAAACCACCATATGGGGTCAGTCTCGAGCTGTTGCAAACACCTAGTTTATTTATTGCAAAAACAGATAAAATTAATACAATACGTAATGTTACCATAATTTGAATTGAAACACCTCTCCACTATAAAACAAAACCCGAAAATGATTTTAAAACAAAAACCAGCACCTTATATAAGATCTCCCAACTCGTTATGCAAAACATGCGTAAAATAGGCATCTCGTACAATAGAACGAGCGGTGTTCATATAGGTGAACAGGATTTGATTATCTTTTGAGAGGCTATTGTACATAGCCTCTACAAAAATCCTGTCCAAGTGTTCATTGGTTAAATTTCCCATTAAATGGGTAACAAAGTACCAGAAGGGCGCCAATTTTCGACGCCCCGTAAGGTTCATTGTCTCATTGTGTTCCTGTGCCAGCCGTTTGAAGGATTCCTTGGATGTTTTGGAAAAACGGGTCCAGAGAACATTGCCAATGACACTCTTGTGTCTCTTCTCAATGTTTCGCCCTAGAATATCCAAAAAAATGGTTTAGATTACTATTACCCATTCCCATAAAACTTTAAATACCTTGTACAATATGGTGGAGCTTGAGCATCATAATTTCGAAGGCAGCGGACATTTTATCTAGCGTCTATTCAATGGGAAATCAAAATTGTATAATGAATGTTCCAATATCGGAGCATACAAATGCTGAATGATGCTATTTTTGAAACTAGGATGAAGTGAAGTTTGTTTGCTTAGTTATAGAGCTACATGGCGATGATGATGAACTGAACAAGGACCAGAAAAATCCATACAGAAAAAGCAGGAAGCACAAAAATGATGCAATTTTTCGATAATGTCCTGTAGTAAAGTATTGGGCAAATGAGCACATTCTCCTCTGGAGTTTTGAAGGGTATGAAACATTTGGAGTTATGCTAGAGCAATCCATGAATTTGCTACCCTATGACAACCTCTTTGTATGTTATGAGCTAAATAAGACTGATGAATAATATTTAATTTCACCCTTTTATCTGGGCATATAAACCATCATTCCATTATCATCTGGAAATATTTTAGTCTGAAGCCGCAAAGCATCAGGTGTACCCTGAGTCAAATCAATCAGGAGATAACCATAGGCTTCAGTGGTTGCATCTTCAAATGCCTCAGCAAAATGTTTTGATTTAGGAAACATTTGTCTGCCTAGTGTCTGTACTTGCATTCTATCTGCAGGATTCTTCATTAAAATGAGATATTGGGCATTAATTCTACTAGTGCGCATGCCTTCAAAGAAAGCATTTTGAACAATGTGAACTATGGATAAATTCCAATGATGTGACCCTCGAGTAAATAAGTCGTTCAATCGTCTATCATTCTTCATCTCCTGCATCATATCATCAAGAATTAATAACTGAGGTGAGTGTTGGAACTCTTTAAAATCATCTAGAGGTGGTATACCTTCCATGAAAGATATGTTTGAAACATCCTTTTGTAATTCATTGTATGCATTCTGCCATTCAGTATAGGACCACACTATGCGATTAGGTGAGGGATAGATCATTTCCTCAGAAAATCTCACCAATTTTTTTACCAATTCAGTTTTTCCTGATTTTGTGGGAGCTGATACAATGCAGTTAAAGGGGTGCTTCCACCTAAAGTCCATGTTACTGGTGTTTATTCTCTATACTACCAAATAATGACAATAGTAACAAATGAAGGAATAAAATACAAATGCACAATATTTATACATTTTCTGCCGTAAACTGCCATCCATATGGTACAGTATCAAAGTTTTTCAATAAAATCCGTTTGTCGTAGACTACACGGAATTTTTTTGATACTGTATGCGTGATGATTTTATGTCCCTCACGTTTCCTTCCAATACGATGTGAAACTACATCTATCTCTTGTCGAGCTCTCCCTTTGACAAATAAATGGACCATATTCTTCAAGCTGTGGAAATTGACCTGCCGGCTGGCCATTTTTGTGAGTGTTATTCCACGTACTTTGGTGACCATTGACTTCTTATTGTCGATAGAGCGGGAAACAACATATGCATAGTTTTTTGGACCACCACTCACAAATTCAGAAATGAAGGCAGTAGGGCCATACTCCTGCAATTCATTGGTCATTTCTCCCAAAAGACCAACCAATTGGTACTTTGTATTCATCATGAATCTGAGGGTGGTCCAGGTAGATGACACTATCTGTGTCCAAGTAGAGCACTCTCTCACCCAATTTTTCTAGGTATGAGTATAAGGTCAAGCGTGCCTGGGCAGTTGTGTATGCGGCAATAACTGGATTGGTATAGGGTAATATTTCAGCTAGGTCATCGACTTGGGCATGAGTGACTGACACCAGATGGTCACTGATGATCGTAATGCTATGTACAACAGTTGAACTATCAAATACCAAGCTGAAATATTCCTTTGGATCCGTAAAATATGTTGTTTTGATCTGATTATTTCGTTGACCAAACTATAAAAAAGCAAGCCTATTGATCCTACTAAAACATTTCACCACTCCTTCGATACTAAAAAAAACAAACAAAAAACATACTTTTCCCCAGAATGAATTCAACATAAGTTTAGCCAATGCTCGCTTCCCTGAATTTTTTGCAATTTTTGATCGATCCAGCTCTATACCTTCACGTAATTCTACTTCACGCAGATATTGGTCCCGGCTCTCCTGGTCAGTGCATTGAGAAGGCCATCCCTCAGCTTCCTGTAGATTTCAAAGAATGAAATTAAAAACCCATGTGCCTTGAAAGAATACAAGGTATTTACCATTTTCAATTTCATGAATGAATTAACATATTGGCCAAAAAGTCCATCATTTCCAGCTTGTGGGTCATATCTCGAAACATTTTCATAGTGCCAGACTTCCAAAATATTGGTCACCTGAGAAAATGGATATAAGTGGAAGGAAAACAAATTGAAAATGGATTGGACTTACTTTGTATCCAACATCTACTGCCTTATACAATTCGCATGTCACCCAGGTGCCACACAGAGCCCTTTCGCATTCATCATGATTACATGATTCAGTCCTCTGATCTCTTGTACATTTTTCGCAAAGTGGAAACAGTAATTTACCACCATGTCGGAATGGCAAAACAGGATGGTAGAGGTTTTTTGGAGGCACCACAAAGCATTTAACAAGACCTTCATACGGTTTGTTCTCTTTTGTAATGGGCTCAAATTCATCAGTAATTATTTTTGGATGACCAATAGGATACGTTCCATATTTGTTAGTGTATGTGTACAAGCTACATACATCAATGTACCGTATCTGCTCATTCTGTTTGACTTTATGGTACAATTTTACAGCATTTGTACGGCCACCATAAAATGCTTAAAAATATTTGAAGATTATGCATCATATTGTAATAATTTTTTTTGCCATCTTACCATGTCGTGGATTCAATGGTTCGAAGAATCTAGTAGATAAAGCAAACAGTTTCTTCATATGTGCATCTTTCTGTAGCATGTCCGCAAGTTCGCACTCCCAAAGCTCTACAACTTGAAGCCCATGCTCACGAATAAGATAATATTTTCGCTCTACTGTGTGCAAGTAGGCCTCCCGTGCATTCATCCTACCATCAGCAATTATCTTGTTTCGATCAAGAATGCACTTTGGACACCCATGCCAGTAGCACCCATAAAACTCATAGACCACGTCCCCGCATTTACCATCAACTCTATAGGGCCCAATGCGTACTTCTCTACCATTATTTGCATGTTGAATATTGATATTATTCTTTTTACTTAGCCATGTCAACCACACAATAGCTTTAGCAGACTGTACATCTCTGCCGCGATATCCATTTTGGGGTATGAGACCTATAGTTTTTGGTTTCAAAAATAACTTTCTAAATACATGATTACATGCACCAGCTATTGTTAGTGATTTTGCAAATGGATCCACAGTGGTCTCCATCATAAAGAGATCTCTGAATTTCATACTGGCTTTCAGCAAAACATCAACATCGCTATCGCAATACTTTATTAATTCTTCTTGGAAGTTGAATACCTTCATAAAATACAACATGTTGTTTTAATACTTTAATAAAATGTAAAAATGCTCTTACCTTCCCAATTTGGTTCTTGTACCACTGTGTAAAGTTGCCATAGGCAATGGGTTTCATACCAGATGGAGCATAGTAGAATGCCTCAGGCCATGAACCAACATAGTTCCAATTTTCCAACTTATTAAATAAATGGGGAAAAAATCCTTTGGCTGATTCCTCTATTCCGAAAGCTTTGGGTAGTGCAGACAATGCCATTGGCAAAAAATTGAAGGAATCAATTATCTTTATACTGCCAACTGACAAGGAAATTATCTGCAATCCTATAAAATATACTACTCTCAAACACTGTAATTATACTTTCTAATGTGGCTCACCTTTAGTCACAACTTTGGGAGCAATGCCTTCACCATACAGGTATTGCAAGATGAAGTGTGCATCAAATCCTTTTGCATTATGAGCAATAGCAATTGTGTTTTTCATTTTGAGGTTAAACAAAAACCGGCAAAAGTTTTTAATGCAGTCTTCACCCTTGAAGATTTGCTTTGATGGTCCACATCTTCCACACTGAGCTTCAAAGTCTCGGTCTCTGCAGTCATCACAAATGGTATGAGCAATACACAAATTTGGCACGTGCAATAGCTCCTGCCCCAACTTGGTTTCCCGGACAACCCTCTCTTGTGTTGTCTCAAAGTCAAAAAAGACAAACCGTGGTATAGTTTCAACATCATTTCCCCTGTTGTTACTGGTTCGTGCAATCTCGACAGCACTACTCTCATATTCATCATCTTCAGCATCATCAGCATGATCACTGTTGTTACCACCATCATCGTCTTCATTTTCTTGATCAACATTTTTCATATAGCATAAGTGGCCTGAAATATAAAGTGAATTGCAGGAATGATCATCGCATTCTATTCTTGCAAATTACCTTCTTGGAGCACCTCCTCATTACATGTACGACACTTGAAGTAGCCACATTTATGCTTATGTATGTGTGCCTGGCTGACTTGTTTTCGGCATTTTTCACATTTTTTAATCCTGTCGCAAATTGACACTCCAATACCAGTACCAGACTGGTCAACAGTCTGTACTGTAGAGCTCGTACTAGGACCCTGATATCCTTGCCTATACTTGCGCAGATGATTCTGATAGCAACATTCATTTCTAAAGAAACGATTACACCCATTACAATGGGAAATTCTTCCTTCCTTGCATGGGGGTCGATGATAACACGATGAACACTTGTTGATGCATCGATGAGTTGTCCTATCATTATACGCTACATTGCAATCTGCGCACCAATAACCACGCATGAAAAATGCAGCCATCGATGTGATAACGGTAAAATGATCATCATGGTGGTATAGGTGGATGACTTTTTCAGCATCAGTGTTTTTACCTTAAAAGAGGAAAAAATCTTTCTTTTTTAATTTAGCAAAATTTAAGATTATAAATACCTTCAAATATCATGGCATAATAAGCATCCTTGCTAAAAACTTTGATCCTATACTCGGGTATTATGTCTTGTATCATATTCAACTCTTGAATACCACAAGGTCCTTTGTGGTTCTGTAGTCCGGCTCGAACCATCAGCTCATGAGCTTTTCTAGTTTGAAGAGAACGAGGATGAGGATTTTTTGTGCGAATGGTGTTCCACTGATATTCTGGATTGTGCTTATTTAGCATTGCAATTGCAACAACAACAGCCCTTGCGAGGCACAGGTTATCATCCTTGTTATTTATGGTGATGAAACAACCACCGTGCCCTCTATTTAGTGAATCATGATGAACAAAGTATTTTTGTTTATTGTGATTGCCTGAGCCTGATGGCGCTGTGACAGTAACAATACGAATCACTGCCTCAGGGTCTTCGAGATTGATTTCTTTGTTTGACTGCAAAACACGCTCAAATTGCTCAACAATAACTTGACCAGTCATATTTTTTCGTGGACGAAAATGCACATAAATTGGCTCATTTAGGTTAGGATGAAAATAGGTTGCACCAACAAGAGCATCTGGCGAAGTTGCCCCAAGTATTTGCTGCAGGGCGTGATCAAAGATTTCATCTATATGTTCATATAAATTTTGGCAATTTTCGAGATTGCGCAAGTAGAATTGTCTCGCCTCGCCTTGTGTTCCGAACCTCCTTACTCTCTGCACTACCGGTTCGCCTATATGATAAAATTCCGATGCATCAAATGATCCACCTGATTGCTGGTCGAGACCGCCACCTATCTGATCGTCTTCATACCACTCATCAACAACCTCAATATCATCATCATCATACCCGCTACCCTGATCTGTTGTTGTTGTTGTTGTTGTTGTTCTTCTTCTTCTTCTGAAGATATGTCTTCAAAAATTAAATCTTGATCCTTGCATCTTTCTTCTCTTTCTTCTTCTTCATCACTCAACTCTCCCTCCTCCATCCCAGATAAGGATACATCCTCCAGAATGCAGCTGCAACAATTTTCGTTGGGTGAAATGATGCTTCCTATAACATTTACTCTTGAAATCTAGTAGGAGTGTGGGAGAACATTCTTACCACCAGTAGATAATACCAGCACTTCAGTTCCATTTTCTGTGTGGGTCCAATCTATGGCATTCTCATCAACATCAATACTGATACAGTAGGAATCATTGGAATTCTGATGGTCCATAACTATGGGTTTCAGTGTTGTAGCAAGAAACACAGGAAATAATAATCAAAGTATTTCACTAGTAATGTTCCTTTTATGGAGCTGTGAAGCATTGTTTCTGTTGATTCTGTTGATAAATTTAGCAACAAAAAATATCATCATGCTACAATCTCTGTGATGAGTAGGCAAACACTTCTCTGTAACTGTCACCTTCTTTCGTAGGTATGACACAGCCATTTTTTACCATGCAATTAAGGAGTCAAATGCTGGGATATTCGTTGAACTTGGACACCAAAACGTGAATAGCAGATCCCAATGAAAATTCCTTGAGAATAAGTTGACAATATTAGAGCCTGGTTATAAAATTATCCAGCAAATATAAAACATTCAGATCAACCGATTTATATATATATATATATATTTTTTTTATCACACTGGATGGTAAAACCAGGAAGAATATTCATGCATGCAGTCTTGCTGAGTAAATAATTTGTTTCTGTCAATCCTGTATAGCATTCATGTTTTGAAGCATACTGTAGATCATAATGTTTGAAGGCTATGACTGATGCTATTTTTGTTATGCTTCTATACTTCCCGATTGACTATCATTTCATAGGGACAGAAAATCTCCAATCGTTCAAAAGCACAATATGACTCCAGCTTGTCCCCTAGCAGTTCCAGAGCCCGCTGTTTTTGTTGAGGTAATTACTTTTTAAGTAACCCTGCTAGTCTCAAACTCCATGGTATAGCAGCAAGTGCTGAGCAGGAAACTTTATCTTTTTCAAGTTTTATTGTTGTACTCTACATTTAATTTCCCCAATTACTTTTCGCCTACATGAAAATTGATTAATCGATACTCCTCTAATAGATATACCCACCTTTAAGGTAACTACCAGCCAGTATGGCATTACTAATAATGTATTGTCAGTTGGTGCTGAGGTTGAGGTGTGCACAATGAAAAAAAGATCCCCTAAAGGTAATGATTGCTTGATGCATTTATTTGTGTCTATTATATTCAATGTCTTCAGAGTATTGCTCGATATATGATACAGCCCACAATAATGTCAACCACAACAGAGTGCTTCCTACAAGTATGTACATTGTTTTCTTCATATTTCTGACCTGACATTTTCTTTGCAATCTAGATATTGAATCAACCCTACAATTCATGCAATATGAAATTCACCAGCTGTCCTGTCAATTGAGAAGTCTTGAGGATATACTCCACATATTAGTGATAACACACTGAATGTTTTCCTTATGATTTTGTATGTTGGTGTAAATGAATTGAAATAAAACATGTCTCGCAGGTTACAAAAAAAATTGGACATTTGTACACCCACAATAGGAAAAAATTTACTACACACGTACAGCTTTTACTTTTATATACAGCCTTTTACCCAGTCATTTCATCGAGTTCGTTGATCAGTGGCAACATCCCCGACTACCAACAGAACGACCAAGGTTCGAATCCGGGTGCGATCACTTTTTATTTTCCTTGGACTTCTCTGGTGAATTCGACGACCCTAATGGGATGACGTCAAATATCATCCAGAGGGTCCATACTTACTACTAGGGAATAACAAAGAAAGGGCAAACCAAGCGTACTCACAGCCATAACTGAAATCGGTGCCATTTTCAGTCATATGTTTAAGATAAGACATTTTTAAAGAAAATCAACGTTCCCTAATACAATATAGGGATAAAAAGAACTTAGCGCCTTCAGAATTCGATATCTTACACACAATGAAAGTTTTAAAAATAGGTTCAGTTGAGGAAACTCATAAATTTACGATTATAGGGCCATGTGACTTGTGGTTCACCAAAAATTTGGAATTTCGAATTGAGTGTTGCAAAAAGTAAAAAGTAAGTTAAATACGAAAAACTATAATTATAGTAAGACTGTAATCAATGAAAAAGCAGAATAGCTGAAAATGTCTTTCAATATGGTCCAAATTTTTCGAGTAGCACTGGAGTATCGACGCAGTTCTGTCCGAATCGGCAATCGATAAGCACGATTTTCAGCGAATTTGGCATCCCATTCGCTTGAAAAAATTTAACGTTTGTCTACAGTATAAAATTTATATTATAAAATTAGTGTATCAAATTGAATCTACTTTTTTTAGCTCTCGCTACGGCGTCTGTCATTCCTAATTAAATAGACTATAGTCGTATGAGCAAAATTGTAGTTTTCGAAACATGATCTATCGAATGCAAGCTTTGCCCTTACATGCTTCATTGGTTGCTGAGATCATGTTTGGCAGTGTTTTCAGTGTTCAGTACACGTAGAAAAATTATTAATTTATTTTACACAAGTTTTTCTGGGCTATGGAATACACTGCGACATGTTTTATTTCAGATTTTCAGATTTGAGCCGGCAGATGCAGTGCGACAAGGAGTGTTGCAGACGCTGTGATGATTATTGAATTTGAAAACTTCTACAGATGATGTTTTAAGTCAATCACAATAATCCTGGCTTTCAATTTTTTTGTTTCTGTCCGCATTCTAAATTTGACTTCGTTGCTGCTTATTTTGCTCTAATTAAATCTTGTTGCATTTTGTGACAGCATGTCATATCGTTGCAAGATAATTAAAGAACAATAATTAATGTTTCTTTCAATTCCTAACGTAATATTTGCATTTTTTACGGTATGCATCGCCAATGTCGTATAGGTGAATGACCACTCGAAATTCAGCGACTATTTGTGTATAACGATACATCCAATTGGCGGCTACCTCGCCCAAATAGTGACCTTCCAATGCGAGCAGGCATTTTTTCTTCCAAAATGCAAGAACTTCTTTATCAATTGATAGGTCTGGTTGAAATCTATTAGAAAACAATGATTTTAAATAGTTCCCTTAAAATTTTGCAGGTTTCTTCCACAAAATTTTCCTTCCCGTCGATATCTGACAATAACACAAAATTCTGTGCGACAATGCTATACTTCATTCATTTGGAAATGATCGATGCAGCGATACCATGAAATTAAGTTCAATAAAAAAAAACTATTAAGCTTATTACTGTAATCAATGAAAAAATTTGCATGCAATGGGCGGCAAACAGAACAGCTGGAAATTTCTATCAATAACTTAGTTTAAAATGGTCAATAGTAGCGCTCAGGTATCGACGCAGTTCTGTCCAAATGGACACTGGATAAGCATGATGCTTTTCAATAATCTTGACCTTTATCATTCTTATGAAGAAATTATATAAATATATATATATAGTTTTCTACTAGATAAAAATTGCCTATCCAATTGGGAATACTTTTTCGGTTTTCGCTTGCAGTATACCACACTTTTAGCTAAACCAGTTTTATTAAGCATTTTCTAAACTACAGTAACCTATCCCTTCAAGAGTGTGTACTTGCTTATCGTCTTTTGCTTTGTTTGTTCAATAATATTTTGCATAAATCATTGTGTTTGTCGTAAAGGCATTTTTTGTGACATAAGTTAGTCTTCTCTTTTTGACTTTTTGAATTGAAAATAAAAGTCGTCTTTAGAAAGAGCCTGACTGACTCTCAGGCCTGTCATTTATACTTGCCAACTTGCCGACTACCTTCACCAACCAACTGGTCGCCTCCTTACCGATTCCCCCACCTTCCACTAACCATCAAAAACCCTTCTTATCTTGCAAGCTGCGTCTATCATTTTAAATTAAATGAGCTAGAGCATACTTCAATTTCAGTGAAAAATGGCCTTCTTTATCACATCGACATTCTCTCTAAAAGTCTTGAAACCCACTGTGCCTTGCCGTTCAGCCTCATCGACCGTATTGGGCAATGGTTTGTCGGACGTGTCGAACAAGAACAAAGCGCCCAACGATCCGGTGAAGGTCGCTGCGCTGACGATCAGGCCGGGTAAAGGCGCCCAAACGGTCGAAGCCAGGAACGTCTGCTGTCCGACGCAGGCGACCAGAGCCGAAGCTATCATGTAAAATCCGGCGGCTATGTTGCGCCCATCGGTCGGGTACAATTCGTTGACCAAGACGGCGTTGAAACTCGTACAAACGCTGGCGAAATATCTGGCCGAAGCGACCAGCAGCACGACGACCAGAGCCGGGCTAGTTTTCGGGGCCGAAACTACCAAATTGAATAGGGCGGCCAGAAAGAGGACGGCGCTGAGTGGCAAAACGCGGCCGCATTTACGGGACAAAAAATGGAAGGTCAAGACACCGGGTATTTCGGCCAAGGCTTGGACGGCGAAGGTGAAGTAGAAGTTGGTGTTCAGGGTTTCTACAGTGTACGGTATAATGTTGTAGATTTGATCGCCCATGGCGGCCACGTAAGCGAATGCGAAAAACCGGCGTCGTAAATTTCGGCTGTGGAACAACTCCAGTAATGCACGTTTGGCATTTGAATTCTCGGAGCGTGGAAAACCGTTCCTCAACATTGTCGTTAAGGCTGTCTCATCCAGGCGGACCTTGTTCCATCTGGCCATAGACCTCAATACGACCGAGGCCTCGTCCATTCGACCCTTGTTCACGAGCCACATGGGCGATTCGGGAATCAAAAATAAATAGACGAACAAAATCAAAAAGGGCAAACTGGTGCAGACGCCCATTTGGAGCCACGTCCTACAAAAGTAGGCCAAAATAGTCAAACTCGCCGTGGAAAGACTGTACATAACCATCATGAATACTGTAACTGTAGTTCGATTTCCGACGCCCACGAATTCTAAACTCCAACAATAACACACAAACCAAAAACAAGGTATACAACCGAAAAATTTGCATATTGCGAAATAGACGGGGTTATAGGCCAAAAGAGAAAGCAATGTTCCGACGTGAAAGACTATCATATTGGCTAGAAAAGCAACTTTCCGACCGAACTCGTCCGAAATTACTGTAATCACAATACTGAATATCCTGGAAAAATACAGTAGCCCTATAATCGTTTGCCTGACGATCATTCTATTGCATACCAAATTCCATTTGGTGACCAACGTTTCATCGAAATAAGTCTTGTCGTAACTCCATTCCAGGCAAGGTGATACGGTAGAACCGTTGGTCGCGAGACACTTATCTTTTGAGGCGCTAGCGTTACGCTGTAGTATCGCTTCATTTGCATATTTGCATTCGAATTCCGGCGTATACAATAGAAAAATAATGTCCGAAAAATTGCAAACGCTGACCAACGTGGCCGGCACGGTCAAAAGTAGAACGATGCATTTTTGGTATAAACCGAATGTTCCAACTAGGGCAAAAATTTCGTCGAAATTAGTAGTCGTCGAATCCATGATGGGCGTTTTTTTCCTCCCGGTTGAAATGAAAGGAACGAAATTTCTTTGGAAACGAAAATGGAACAAATTTCGGAAATTTGACGGAAGATGCCTGGGTTGAGAGCAGCTGTTGAGGACGTCATGTTTCGCACTATGGTTAGGCAAAGAAGACAACTTTTTGGCAACCTCATCTGATACCGAACTAAAAAACAGGTTACAAACAAGTCAGAAGAATCAATAAAGCATTTCACGAGCTAGCATTAAAAAACTTCAAACTTTACTTCCAAGTTTCAATTATTAGATGCCAAAAAAAAGCTGATCCTATCTATCTATGGTCCGTTTTTCCGAATGAACCCGGGAAAGAAAAAAGATGCTCATGCAAATAATCAAAATCCTGCGTGGCCCACTTTCTCCTGAGATCGACCACATAAAAAAATTAAGTTATGGCTTATAAATCATGGTCATCTATTGTTTGGATTTGTTTCGATATTTTGGTATTCTGTTTCTCGGTGAAATATGTATGCTTCTAAATCGAAAAATGACGAGAAACAGTAATGTCGTCAAAGAGTTGCTTACACAAAGTTCTTACAATAAGATTTTTCGCTTTAAAAATTCTTGAAGATTAGTTGAGTATAATCACAAATTTTTGCACCGCGATATTCAATAGGATGACGAAAAAATTAGGTTAGAATCGCACACGTGGTTTCAAGATCCCACATGCTAGAAATCGAGTTGAAATTGAGTCAAAAAATCAAATTGTTCTTGATTTAATTTCCTGCAATCAGAATGCACATTTTTTGGAGCTAGGAGATTCGACTCCTTTTTTGGAATCACATTGCAACAAAATGATTCATCGGGTGCGGAATTTTTAAATCGACACGACACGACACGTGTAAAGTTGATTGTAGCAACCTGCGAAATATTCCAACTTCTGCTGTACGGCAAAATCCCTATTTTTTCAAACATTTTGCTTATTGCATCGTCGAGATTGATTTGAAATTGAATGATTTTGACAACAAAACAAGACGACATAAGATTTTTTGAAATCTACACACAAAAGAATTGAATCATCAGTTAATAAAAAAAGATATGGAATTTGAACTCAACAATTTCACGTGTCGGCACTTTAGGGCAGCAGCTGTTACGCTAAATGATTGTAATGCCCATAAAAAACTAGTAATACGAATTCGATCTATGAATGTACCAAAACTTTTCAAATGCTCTAAAAGATTAAAATTCCTTAGGAATTATAGTAAGAATGAACTCCGTTCCTCTTCGCATCTCATTGCATGGATCATCATGAGATAATCTTCATAATCGGTCAGCGAAATGAAAAAGAACATTAATGATTCTACTGAGTATTAAAATGGTTAGTTGTGTTGTGGCGCTTCATCATACAAAATTCTGCTTTTGTGCAAATATGTCATTGATGGTTAATGGATAAATATCATTCTAATATTGCAACCTCACAGCAAGGAAAATAGGCCAGGACAGATATTCGAACAGTATCTATTGATTGATGTCCAACTGTTTTTTTTCAATTTCAGAGGGTAACGGTTATTTCCCCTTATATCAGCTTCTACCTGTTAAAGCAGGACTTGTTCGGGTTCTACCGCATAAATGGAATTGGCCCAACTCCTCATTCGCCGCACTTTACCACTGAGATGCTAACTGAGCTGAGTGGACTATGGCATTCCAAGCTTGCCAACAAAATATATCGACCTAGTAAGGATGAAAGACTGTGTCTGACTAAGCCAGTTATCAGAATAATCTGGGTAACGCCTGAGATCGAACATGATTCTTGATACTAGTAGATGGAGGCTGTCACATTAACTGAATTATGAGCCATGTCACATTAAGTAGATCTGGTGATCAGTCACATTGATGTTCAAACCCATACCATATCTCGTAGAAAATACGGCCATGCCACTGTGAGTGTCATGCTGTGAGCCTGTTGGGTGGCTCATTAATGTACTCAGTTCGGGAACCTAACCCAGCTGGTACTACTACGCGAAAACCTATAGTGTACCTCAGCCTTGTCCTAGGGTTCAGCTGTAGAATAATGGACAACGCGGCCGGGTCAGGGGTGGCAATCCCTAGTCCTCATTCACTGAGAATGAGGGACTGTGCCATTTGTGGAATGGCTTACTGTAGGGGACCCGATTGTAAACCTAAATCCCCCTATTGGCCTTGACCTTAAGGGTTCAAGGGCTTTTCTAACTGAGGGTACTCTCAAGGGAAAACTGGCTTAAGGAGGATCCCCACAAATATACCCTCAACAATAATAATAATCCCTGAGAAGACTCACTTAGTCCTCTTCTCAAACTACTCGGCGCTGGGTGATGGGTACAAGGGTCAAAGGCGGGTCCTAGGGATGATGGGGAAGCGGGTACGGTAATCTGAAAGTGATTCAGCACGGAGGGTCGGCAGATGGGGATCGGTGAGGGATGATACAAAACGTTCCTCGGGGAGGCAACAGGGGTTCTCGATCAACAGGCGACAGGGTAAACTCCTAAGGTTGGGTCATAGTATCAGGCAACGCAAGGGAGACTGAAAGCGAATATGTAAATTTATTAAGAAGGCGGCAGATGCAGGCAAATATGGAAATTTAATATAAAAAGACGCTGACAAATGTGGACTTGTAAGCTAAAACGCAAGAGACAGTTTAGGCCCAGAAATGAGTGCAAAGCTAAAGGAACAAGCCCTTTTAAAGGGCCCCGTAATCTACAGTATGCCTTGGGCAGAGCTAAGACACACCCAAGCTAACTTCTACAGCGGAAATCACTGCAGAAGATGCCTATGGTCACATAGATATTTTTCAGTTCACTACGTTAAGCATTGGGGCGAGTTTCACTCTCCATGCTAATCATATGAACGTCATCTAGAGAGAATTTCCAACTAGGCGTTTCACTTTGTGAAACGTCGCTAGTTTTTGCTGATAAGAGGTGCTCATTGTGCTCCAATTATAGCGATGAGCTCAGAGAGCTTATCTTTAATGGAAATTCTGACTAGCCGGTTACATACCGTAGTCTATGTGCGCAATGGAAAAATAATAAATCGTAACGGAAATAAAAGTGTGAAAATGAAACAGAAACGAAACGCAAAAAGTACACACAGAAATTGCATGTAAAATATAAAAATGAAACGCAAGATTTATGTAAGTTACTGTAAAACAAAAAGTGGCGAAAAACATAACAAAAATGCATGATGTGAATCGATGTTGGGTGAAATTCGTCGGCACCTGACAAGGCAATAACTACTGAACCAAGACGGCCTTGATGTCCGAGTTACTGTTTGCCATTGAACATATTTTAAGTGAAAAGATGCTATTCAAGCTGAAATTCTTGATCCTCATTATCATACTATCGCTGATTATCTTAGTTACGACTGCACCGTGGTTTTGAGCAGATGGCATACCAAGGGAACGACGAGGTAGGCGAACTCAGGGGAAACAAATTTGAAGTGTTCATGATTCTATGCCTCCCGATAATTTTTCATCCCATCAGCAACCATTGTTCTTCCTCGACATTAGACCGGATTATCATTGCAGATCCCCATGGAGTGAACATAGCCGAGATGAATATCTCAATCCATTTATGAGATTGTAGCAATTTATTCGAATATTATTGCGAATTTGAGCCCATAATCTATTCTGGTTGTCACAGGTTCAGGATATATTTTTCGTCTGACGATTGCTCAATCAACATTAAAAGAAAAATAGATACATTTTTAGCTCACACTTTACTAATTAACATCATTCTATCGCATACGAAAACCTTTTTGTGCAGTTGGATTCACATCTGAAAATCAAAATCGACATTGCAAATTTTCGTTGAGCCCGAAATTTTTTTTTGATGGAAACTTTGAAGTGCACATTTGCCTAAAATTGCGGGTGGCAACGGCCATAGAAGAGGCTAACGTGTCGTATGATTATTCTATGCAAATGCATTCGATTCATTTCGTTTCGCGGTCAAATTTTGAATACTAAAATACAATATTTCAAATTACAAGCGAATAACGAACGCTTGACTGAGCTGATATTTGTTAATGCCTTTTTCATTCAAAAAGTTAACTAATTGGCATTTTTGATAATTTCCAAATGGTTACTCGGAATGTGATATAATCCACTGAAATCCGAGACACGAAATCATTCTTTCATGACTGGTATCGTGCAGTCGACTATAATTTGTATTTCCTGAAATGCCTCAGAAAGGTGGAAATCCAATACTACTACGTATCTTTACGATTTTCTGTTGAGCCATAATGTCACATCGAACTGAAACTTATGAGCTTACTCAACTAACGCTTAACAATTTTTTGAGTGAATCTTTTTGTAAAAGCTTTGTGTAAACGATTTTGACGAGCACTGATTTTTGTCACATTTTACAGTTTATAAATATGAACACCACAGAGAAAAAATGTGATGCAAAAGTGTGTATAATGAAAATTAAAACCAAATCGTATTCCATATTTTCCCGGTTTCGAGTGGAAAATCTTACTGTAGGAGCTCTATGTATACGACTTCGACGACAGTACTGAATTTTGTCATTTGTCAATTTGGAAGCATTGCACAAAACACCGACTTTAGTTGTTTAAAACTAGACAATTGATACTTGCATAGCTAGCTATGGACAATTTTTTATGCTTATAAAATGAAAAAATTACAAAACTGATGTTTGCTAGAATCTATGACAGAAGCTTCGATTGTAAAATTTTCCAGTTACAAAATTGCTAGACAGCCTGTGTACTCCATTTTTAACACCTCGACGAAGAAAATTGGTTTTCTGCCTGGCAGCAGCAGTTTATATTCAGTTTTTATCGAAATGCTTCTAAATTATAAAAGTAGAGAGGTAGCACTATTTTAGATTTTTACAATTTTCAGCTAAACCATTCATCACGTGAGATTGAAAATTTGTTGATTTATTTATTAACTTTTGGCAATTTTTAGAGCCAAAAATCTTACTGTGAAAGCCTTGTAAACGCGATTTTGATGGCATATTTGCCTTTTTTCAATATAGAAGCATTTTATAAAAAACAAACTATAGTTCACTCATTTTCAAATAGCTTCGAAATGCAAAAATGTCCGAAGAAATCCGTATTCAAGTGCCTCGTAGCTAATACATTCTTTTTCTAAATCGCGTATACGCGGTTTGTTTATTTGTCCGATAATCTCTCTATTTTGGAGGCTTGTTTAGAAAAAGAGCATGTGCACGATCACAAAGCCAATTTTTATTGAAAAATTCAGAAAGCCTAATGACCAGTGACAAACTTCATTTTCTGACCTCATTGAATTACACGATACTACGCGAAAGATCCATGAAACTCCATCGAGATTTGGGAAGACCGTTTTTTAAAAACGAACAATATATCATGATAATTTTAATTCAAAAAATTAAAATATTCAACGAAACCTTTTTTGTCGATTCACAATAATAATTTATGTAAGAACGTGTGACAGAAACGTAAAATTTTTTCCAATTATATACACATTTTCACAAAAATTGGACACGGGAAATAATCTTAAGGCTCTATAAGAAATGATCGTTTTCACGAAAATAAAAAACACGGGACTTTATCAGAAAGTTTGCAACAAATTTTTTTCACACCGTTTTTTACTCATTCCGAGGAGGACGACGCTTCACCTAAATTCGAACGGTCCGAAAGTTTTGATAATTCTAACTTAAGGTTGGCGTGCAACCGCTGAAATTCAAAAAATATCGCGCATTAATAGGTTGGATAGCTACAGTATACACATATATTCTAAATGAAAAGATAGCAGCCAAACCACAGTTGAATTTCCTGAAATTTCGAACATCATCTGATGATGCGGTAATCAACGACAGAATTTTAAAATCCATTATACAACCAGAAATGTAGTATGCAACATTAAAAGATATCTGCATTCCCGGGCGTCATTTGTCTACGAAACTTTTTTTTATTTGCTCACCTTCAACGTTTGAAAATTTTCTAATCTGGCATCCCAAACCGAACCTTTTTGACTCAGAGCGTTTATATCGGCATTCATTTCCTCGATCCATTTCTCTACAGTTTTCAATATGTCGTCTTTTTTGAAGAAAAAATGCTTTCGAACGACCTGAAATGCAACAAAACACGATAAAACTCCAAAAATACGCAAAAAATCAGAAAAACCATAAAACTTAGGAAAAACACTCTAAAAATTTTGAATAATCTGAGAAACAATATTTTCTTTTCGAACGTTAATAGTCAAGCTCATACTTCTTCGAAACCGGCCGCTGGATTACGCAACATTTCGATCATCGCCCATCTTACTGTAGCTATACGGATATTAAAACTGTAATCTCTCGAAGCTTGTTGACCGGTGGCCGATTGGCGCGTTCGTTCGAAACCCGGTTCGTTAAAATAAGGGTCAGGAACGAAAATCAGAGATTGTATACTGACCAGTACCTACAAAAGGAAAAAGGAATGTAAATTTGGATAAAAAATAGAGAAAGTAAAAAATACTTGTAATAAATTCGACGTTTGCGGATTCCACTTTTCTTCGGGAGAACCGTGCCAAGTGTTTAGAATGCTAAGGCAGACCTGTTAGAAGAATAATTTTACATAACGTGAAATTGTAATCGCATTTTTCTACAAAAACGATCGTAGGTGCGCTTTTCATATTTTGTGAAATTCGCTACGAATTAGCCAACATATTTAATTACTTTTCCGTCGTTATACAAATTGGGGTTGAATCGGACGGTACCATTTCCTGTAGTCATAAACCTGATGTCTATCGGGCTGGCCGGATAATCGGATGGAAAAAAGATGTCGAATTCGAAACATCCGCCGGCGTAGGGAGTATCATCCGGGCCTACATATAGAATGGTGAAAAGTTTAAACGACGACGAAATTTCAACCGTACAGTAACCACGACAGATTCAAGGTACCTGTCTCTTGCCTTCGATAGCCAAATTCCTGAAGTCTCACACATCAGAATTTTAAACATTTTTCAAATTCACTGTATTTTGTATACATCTTAGGGCCGGATGACAGAAGGCTGAATAAACTATTCAGCAAATAGCACTATTCAGTGAATAAAATTTCTTATTCGGCGAATAGCTATTCGGCCGATAAATGAGCAAATAGACTATTCGTTGAATAAATTTATCCATATGACAAAACAGTGAATAAGCATTGCATAGCTATACCATGAATAAAAAAACATAAATGAATGCTTCTGTTCAGCTGATTTTGTCCAAACGTGTTCCTTTTGTTTTCAGTTGTACTCTGAACATTAATGTTTACTACTGGCGAGAGTCTGCGTCAGTGTTTTTGGTTTTTACTAGTGCTAAATTTTTTTTTCATTTGACCAACTGAATTCGCAAAAAGGTTATTATGAGTGATCAAGCGAAAAAAGTTATGATCGAGAGTTAAATTTCTCTTCAAATGAAATCAGATTTCTGCTTGGATGTTTGCGTTAAGATAATCCTCCTTTGATTAATACGATGCAGAACAAAAAGACTGATGATCAATCTGCGAGCCAGAAAAAGGCAATTTCTGCTCCACCTTCCACTGCCGAATGCAAGATTGGCAGTGCAATGCATGATTTCTATGATTGCGCGTTTTGGAAAAACCCTATCGGGACAAACCCTATCGGTTTATTTGGTACCAATCAGCCCAAAAATTTGGTTTGCTGTCGAATCGTTTCCATGGTTGTCAAGCCAAACAGGGGTTGGAAACCAGACGTATAGTATGTAGATTTACCTTGTACAAAATAGGCAGAATGCGGTAAAAGTGTACTTTCAGGCTTATTTAATAATCTATACACTAGGACATGCCAGTATATCTAGCGAACATGGAAAAGCTGGGAGATCACGGGAAAAAATACGCCTGAAATCATAGCAAGTCAGAGAATCTGAAAAAGTGCATTCTGGTCCGTCTTAAAAGGACAAAATCTAAAAATTTTTTTAGTGCATCACATTCATTGATTCCCTGGTTGATGGGTTGATTCCCTGATCGGTTTGCTTATTTTCTGATTGGTGTGTTTATTCCTTGGTTAGTTGGATGATTGATTTCCTGATTCAGTGGTTGGTTGGTTGATTCCCTGGTTGCTTTTTTCGCTAATTTCTTGATTAGTGGGTTAATTTTATGATTCAATAGCTGGTTGACTGACTGATTAGTTAATAACATGGTTAGTTGGTTGTTTATCTGATTCTCTGGTTGGTTCATTGGTTTCCTGATTTTCTGATTGGTTGGTTCGTCGATTTTCTAGTTGGTTATTTGGTACTCTGATTTATTGGTTGATTGATAACCTAAAGACCCTGTTATACTTCGTCGGATAGTGTCGGTCGACGGTCGGAGCTGCTATACGACACCGGGCGGCGTCGGCCGACACCGGATTGCAATTTCGATCGAATTGAAATTTTTTGTGTGACACTCAAGAAAATTCTTCAGTTTTCTCCATTTAAGGCCCCGTCATTCTTCGTCGGATTGCTTTACTTCCTAGTTGATTGATTACCTAGTTTTTAGTCGTTGGTGATCTGTCTCCGAGTCCTCTATCTCGCTTTTGCTGTTAAAATCGGTTCAAAAACAAAACATGATTTGGTGCTGCAAATTAAGTCATCTGGTACAATACTGGCCTCATCTGATACCGAGTTGCATCAAATTGAACATATTGTCCCGGTATGCTGTAAGTGTAAGATATCACTCAACAAATCAATCAGCTCTCGCAAAATGTTTCCTTTGAACTGGTACCGTAAAAAGGATTCCTGATCATTATAAATTTCAGAAGGATTCGAACGGCGAAATAAAGGACGACTAATAATATCATATTTCTCTCCTTCTCCCACATCATTGAAAAAATCAAGAAAGTCTACTTCGTCCATTTTTTGTGAAAGAAAAACTAGAAAGGAAATTTTCTTGTGCTATTTTCCTTTTTATTCGTGCTAAGACCAGATATAAAATCGACGAATAAAAAGATCGACTTTTATGCATAGAATAAGTTATGCAGCTGTCTGTCATACTGCATAAATTTATGCGACGATTTTATTCAGTGAATATCTCTATTTCCTGACCACTATTCACTGAATAGCACTATTCAGCCTTCTGTCATCCGGCCCTTGATGTAGAAGTACCTAATTTTGTGGTTTTTTGTGTATAATATTCCCAGTTTCGCATAAAAAATGTCGATGAGATCATTAATCTAAGAAGATTTGATTACATTTACTTTTAAACCAGATTTCCTTCTTGTCCTCGACCTGATGTTGTCAAAAAAGCATTGAAAGTTTTGGAAAAATGCAAGTTTCCCTTGAAACTCACTAATCATTACTATAAAAATTAACGGTTTATATCTCATAGCAAAGCATTTTTACAAATGCTCACATTACAAAAGATTGATAATAATGACTGCTCAATTTTTAAGAGATGAAGCATGACATCAAAAAATTCATAAATTACTGCTGCTCTTAGTATATATATTGTACGTAGACATGAAGTTTCAAAATAAAAACAAAACAAGATTTGATTTGGTATCGGATGAACAAAACACGATCATCCAAGCTTAACTGCAGAGTGCCGAGGTACTGCGGCCTTTCCAGCGGGCCGCTTTTTGGGACCACTCTGTATTTTCGTAAAATTTTGACCTCAAGTCAAATCCAGAAGGCATGTTACCAACTATATCAACGTTTGGAAGCTGTATTAATCATGTTAGTTTGTAAAATATTCATTTGAAGTTACAAAAAAGTCAGATTAGTTAAGAACGACTATTCAGATATCAGCTTATAGTATTCAAATTCTGAAGAATTTCATAGACAAAACAATATTGTAGTATTTTTTTCCACTGGCAATTGCTATAGTCGCAGAAACCTATAAATCGCTATAATCAGCTGGTTCGTTCATAGGAAAATTTTTCGGCTACAAGACAGAAATTCTATCGAATATTGACTAAGCGTTTGACTCGAAGAAAAAAATTATCGTGTCGTGAAGCACCAACTCGCTTCCTAAACAAAAAATCGAGAAATTCTCGACTTTTAAAAAAATTGTAACTAAGTTTTGAAAATCTTACAAATCAGGAACCTGATTTAAAAGCTGCAAAATATTTTCATCTTCATCTTTTTCCTAGCCGTATAAAACAGGAAACATGCAGTTAACGGCATTAGATGTCTAGTCGATCCTTTCGAAAACATTTTATCCTCACCAGTTATTAAAACTTTCATCGCGTCCAGTCTCTCTTCCGAACTGCGCACAAAAACCGAACTGCTGTAATTTAAAGGAAGACTGGTACTCAACGTGACAATTTCTTGGGCTAATCGTCGAATTCTCGGGTTCAAAGCGGCTGCGTGCTCGGTACTCGGTAATTTTCCAGCGTAATTATAGGCGATTTTAGATATCGATTGATCGTTCGACTGGAAAAATTGTATGCTTTCTGAAAAATGAAAATGCTATTGAATGCTCAAAAATGTGAAGTGCACAAAAAATGAGGGACCGCAAACAGTGGGTTCAATCGTAATGACACCTAAAAATTAGAGTCTGTACATAGATTAATGTACAGCTTCAACGGGTCTAATTTTTCTAAAGCCCGACGACAAAAACCGCAAAAGATGTTAATGATAATGGGTTTAAATGATCTGAAAATGAAAAACAAGCAAGAAATTGAAAGGCCAAAACAATGGATAACTGTATCCTTCGAAAATTTACTCTAGACAAGAATTTATACAGATTTTCTAGTCAATCCTGGTCATTTTCACAAAGACATCAGCAGCACAGAAAAGGCTTAAAAAACAATAAACTCGAACACAAAATTGAGGCAAAAACTAAACGAGTTTATTTAAACAATATCTTAATTGTCAAGGTCGTGGTGACGATAAAACAAAGAATCATTTGAAAGATAAAGAAAAAATAGAAAATGATTGTTAATTCTATAGAACGTGGCTGCTGATGGTACGAAATTCATGTGGAAAAATAAGGAAAATGAGATAAACGGCGGTATCCTGGAGTTGTCGAGCCGAACGGACTTAAACTTCAACAGATGTCGGCTTCGGAACCGGATACGAAGACTAGCCCCATCTCTAGCACAATTTCGACATTATCTGCTTTAAATTTTTGGAACCGTACCAGAAAAAGCAATTTCCCCATAAGAAAAAATTTAATTTTGCCCATTGTTTACATGACTTTTTAGTATTTCGACTGGTTGAATACAAATTTAAGCGTCAAAAGCTTACTGTATTGCAAAATTTTCATGGCGTTCATATAAATTTGGTCGGTTGACAAAATTTCGCCGCTCGTTTGTCGACGATGATGATAGCCGGCGTTTTTCGGCACTGCGAAATACAGAAATTGGATATAGAAAAAAACACACAAAAAAACATTAGAAACAAATATTCACCGAAATTTTCCAATAATTTCGCGCTTAAATTGACCAAAGGCGTCAACTTGGCTAAGCATTCATCCTGTTCGTTAGTTTGCCCAATACTCTCAGCATTCGGAGTTTTCATTTGTCTTAAAAGAAAATCGTGAGAAAAAATGGCTGGATTCGTAATTTTGTAAATTTTTACCCAATTTTTGATGAATAGACGTCTACAGCCTGCCGCATTTTTTCTACGAGCTTGAATATAGAATTTTCTGATTCATCGCCGGCCGTCAGTAAATGACGCAATTGTGCGCAAGCCGAAACGGCACACAAAGTTTGCAAAACGGATAAATAGACGGAAGTATGGCGTGATATGTCCAGAACTGCGAAAATGAAAATATTAGATTTTTTGAAAAAATGACTGCAAGAACTCAAACTCACTCGAATCATTCCTGAGATAATGTTCTAGGATGGCAAATAGGCAGGACTGAGTGAAAATTTGCACCGTTTTTTCGTCCAACGAAACGTCTTTCAAAACTACAGATTCTAGTGCAGCCAACGAATCACTATCCACCGAAAGTTTCTGCGTAAATTTTTCGAACGTTTCCATCGCTTTTGGGCACAAAAATGCGGTCAAGACCTATGTATGTATTATGATAATGTAAAAGAGAATTAAAAAACAGATTTCTGTCGAAAGCAAGTTTGTAAGGAATTGTGGAACACCCTACTTTCAGAATACAAGCCACATTTTCTTCGTCGCGTTTTTGTTTCGAAACTGTCGAGTCCACGTTCCATTGCCTTTGCGTCGGACCAGAACCGAAACCCGTTCCTTTAGCCCAAAAATCCGTCTTTTTAGGTGCCTTAAGCGACGATAATTTTTCAGCGGCCATTATAGTTTGTGGGCCGAAGGATTGAGGAGTATCGAACATTTGTCCAACATCCGGGAATTGCTAGAAGAAAATATATATGATAAAATAATACGATGCTCGATTCCGAGAAAATCTGGTGCAGTGTGTACCTTATGCATAGCCTAGAGAATTTTTTAGAATGAACAAATAATTATCGACTAGAAGTAGCAACTCCTCACACATAAATTGACAGTTTCTCTCAAAATGCATTAAAAACTAACATCTTATGAACGTATGCAGGAGTATGCAGAATGTCCCCTTTATTTTGAGGGTAAACCACATCGCAATTTCGGTGAAAGTTTTATCAGGAGACGGTACCATTTTGGGAGTTGCAGGGACTTTTATAACTCATGCAGTGGTGAAAAAATCATTAAAACTTATCAGTAAATTTAAAATATAAGGTTGAATTTCAGTACTAAGAGAAGGAGGTGCTCTAAAAAAAACTTTTGTGAATTTTGAAACGAAATTTTAGCACTTTCAATTTTATGTTTGGTTATCTATTCATTGCACAGCTGTGAATTTTTTAGTGATTCTATAGGTTATGAAATAGTATTGGCCATACTGCACCATATTTCTTCCATAAGCAACAGCAGATGGAAAATCAGAAAGTGTGCTTCAGATTAATTTTTAACTATGCAAAAATCTATGTGCGAGTATGAGCGGAGTGGATGTCACCACTATGTGATCAACGTCTGAATCTACACGACTTATGTCATATTCACGCAGGTTTTTTTGGTTTTTTCTCGATAGGCCATTTGGCTTCTAGGGTCAAAATTTTACAGGCCAATACGAATTTCAACAGGCCAAAACTAAAAAGTATGTAAATAAATTTGGGAGTGAAAAAAAAGTATTTTTTTCAACAAATTTCAACAAATTTTTTCAACAAATCAAACAAAAGAACACTCTTCAAAATCACAGTAGAAGCCCACATAACAGATCAATCATTTTGAATACATTCTTAATCACACGGAATAATAAGGCTCACAAATTAGATCAGTCATTATTCAAATCAATCGTTAGGGTTTTTTCGCACAAGCTAGGTTGATCTGTAACTTGGGGAGAAAATTTGCACACATTTATTTTTAGTTGCTCACTCTAAAATTAATAAATTCGCTTAATTTCATCAGAAAAATGATTGAAAAATACTCCCATTGTATTTCATTCACTTCGCGTCAGTTCCTGACTTTTCAAATTGAATTTTTTGACTTTCGGGTGAGAAATCAAAGTCTGGCTAAAGTAACTTGTTCGGTGCCTAGCGCCGAAAAATTTTGATTTCGAGGCCTCTAGAATGTCGGAAAATGCATTTTTCAGCACATTCTACTGCAACTACCGATGACCGATCTTTCCACCATTTGATTGGCGGAAGTGATCAAACATTTTACCTCCATGTTCGATTTTATATATCTGGAGCCAGTAATTTACCAATCACAATTATTTATTAGAAGCAATTGTTTTCACACGATCAACATAAAAAAGCGCGATGGGTATTTTACTCCGAACTTGAATATCTAGATTATGATATTCTATGGTGTTGGAAAATAAATACTTTTAATATCTTTTTCCTGCATGAAGGGTCTATTTTTTCAGTGAATTCAATGTGTTTTCAGTGGGGCAAATAAAATTCAAAACTTTGGCAAGCAACAATGAATCTGAATGGCTTCTTCAGATAGCAAGAACCTCCGCCATTCTACCATGCTGATAACGTTTTACTCATTTTCCAAATGCAAAAAGTTATGTTCGCCAAAGCCAAAAATTCTAAGGAGCCGCAAAACGATTTTGTTAAAATAATCTAGAAAAATCTTGATTTTTGTCAAATACGTAAAAAAAGCAATACAAGGTCAAACATTCATCCATAACATGCTGGTTTCCGAGAGCTATAAGCATAAGCTAGAATGACATTGTCTAACCGCACAACAGAAATGATACCAAGAATCAAAAATGGATTGAAATCCAGCGTGAAGCGCCGGAAAATTTTTGATATTTTTCATTTCAAAATGCATAAAAATGCATATCCGCACAGGAAGCCGTATAGCCTAATCAAAAAGGGTGGTTAGGCTCTCATTTTTACAAGCCAATTTGGCTTGTGCCCTAAATTTTTAGAAGCCAATCAGAATTTTTAGGAGCCATGGCTCCAAATTGGCCTGAAAAACCCCTGTATTCACGTATGATTAATTTTTGACTTTCAAGCCTTTGGTCGAACTTCTCAAATATTGTGTCTTAAATTGTTGGACTCATATTGGATAACTCATACAGAAAACGAAAAGTGCAGGAATACTCGGGAAGAACCTTATGTAAAAGAAATGGAGGTTTTTTTGTTTACGTTTATAAGCAATTCTACAATAAACATCGTTCGAATAAAATATCAATTTTTGCGAAAAATCTCCAGTGGGTCAATTTCGGTCTCTAGGAGATTTTCTAGCCCATTGAAATCGAACTTTGGTTACTATAGATGGTAGAGATCTTAATCGCTACTCATACGTGTTTTAATTTTAGAAATTTCATCAATTCGTTCGGAGATTGGGCCATAGTGGCTGCGGAGCTCGTCGAAGCCAAATCGGGGAACGTGACGCCGACCAAAGACGTGGGCATTGGGTAAGGCGGAGGGCCGACGCCAGGATTTACGTTTATAGACTTTTTGGTCGGATGCGTCTCTTCGATTTTGTTTGTCTTAGGCCTGCTCATCTCCGACGATTCTCGGATTAGAAAATTTCGTAGAAGTTTTACAGGCTGAAGAATAATTAATAAAGTTGTTGATTCGGATCGATGTTAAGTTTAAATCTAAATGCCGAACATGTCAAATAGGAAAAATGTTGGAAAAGCTGAAAAAAGTTAACGCTGCCACTAGCCGAGAAAAATTTGGCAATAATACATTAGCCTTGTTCCAAAAATCACCTGCTCCTGTAGATTTAACATCCACATGAGTTGTTTGATTATTGATAAATTACGAATAAGAAACATTAGACTATAGAATCAATATCATTATTGCGCCAGTGCATTCAGTATTACAAAAAAATCTTACGTGCGGAACATCATCGTCCGAATAAGTTCGACCATTTTGATCGGATTTTAGACGACCGAAATGTTCCAAACAAAACAATAAAGCGTGCAAAACGCCAATCTCCGTAGACTGGAGTCTTAGTTGTCTTCCATTCTCGTCGCTCCATAAATTTTTATCGTACAAATCCGCCAAAATTTCGAACGGCAGAGACGTTAGACGAACGAAATTTTCGTCTTTCGATGATATTTGGCCTTAAAAATATTCAGATGAAAATGCATAATTTTCATAATTCAGTAAAACTGAAGAACGCTCTCGCAAAAATCGAAAAATAGGCTTCGAATATGGCATGGCTAGAACGTTAAGCTTTTAGAACATGAAATTTTTTAGAATTCCTCCCTCTTGATCGACTCAATACATAATTTTTCTACTGTATTCAAAAACCTAAATTGTCGAATAATATGAAAACCATACATGTAACGAGGCCCCGAGGTCTAGGGGTGGAGTTGGGCGACTTTTTTGGGGCCGGGGGTCAGAAATTACCAAAATTTTGGGGGAAGGGAAAAAATCAAGGAAAAAGGATTCGTTTTTTCACGAAAAAAGTGGGAAAATTTGTTCAAAAAACAGTAATTTTTTTCTTAGAAGACCGAAAAAATGTATTCATGGCGCGAAGCGCCAAGAAAATTCACATTTTTAACCATTTTTTGTTCAAAAATTGACATTTTCCATCAAAAAATTGGCATTTTTCAGTATTTTTCCGACAAAAAGAATGGGGGTTCCTACGGCTACCATATGGCCAGCCGTTGGATTGAAAAATCCTGGGGGCGGTCGCCCAATGGCTAGCCATATGGTCGACGATTTCTGGGGGGGGGGGATCCCATAGCACTTCCCCCCCAATTACATGTATGATGAAAACCGTGAAACTTAAAATTTGTGCATGCTTGCGTTTCTTAAAGGTGAGCTTGATGGCCAAACACAGCGATTTTTTCAATCCTTACCATGACATTTACACTTCTTAGATAGAATTCCAATACTCGAATTGTGTTCACTACAGTAAACTCCTCAGGTAGAAATGATGAACTTTTTTTATTTTTGATGGCCGTCCTAAATTTTGGGGAACTAATGACTCCACCCATAAAAGCGTCTATCACTCTAGACCTTTGAACTTCGTTACATGTTATGGAAGATATCAGTTGTGAACGTAATTCCCATTATCACGATAGTATAATTTAGAATGATGCTTTCTATAGATCAGTAACAAGCTAAACCGTCAATATGCAACATCAATTTTTTAAAACACGTGATTTGAAGTGATGATAGGAATTCGTATTTCGATACGGTCTACCCTTGATTTAAACTGGAATAAATTAATCGTGTCAGTCGTCATTATAGTCGTGCATGTAATTGGTGGGAGTGAAATGCTATGTGAACCCCTCTATCGAAAGGTAAAAAACACATCATAGTATCCATGACAAAGCATGTGCAACGGTAAAAATCCGTTGGAGGTCAGACTCCATAGGGGTGAGTGGCAGAGGTGCCCGAGGTCGAAAATTCAGTAAGGGGAAAAGCGTAAATTGTAAGGGTGGTACTTCACTTCCCATATTCCGTGGGCTGCGCCGTGACCCTTTTTTCGCTCTCTACATTGTTACGACGGCGGTGATTTGGGTACTTCCACCACAAAACAATATAAAAAATACTAACAAAACAAATCACTCACTTAGAACAATGAATAATGCCCCCTGCTTTACATTTTTTGGTCAAAAAACGTTTTTCATGCAACACACACAGCTCCCAATCATGCAACATGGATGTGCTAATTAAAAATTCTTATCAGACCGAAAAAACAAAAACAATGTCGATTACAGGCTGAAAAAGGCCAATTTGGATCAAACAATGAGAAAAAGTCGGGTTTTTTATCGCACCGCGCTACAAAAGGCCTTTTTGAGACTTCAACACTCAGTTTCGACATACTTTTACAATCTTGAAATCGGATTAGATTTCTTGAATACATCCGGCCCCCTAACGCCAGTTATATAGTAAGTAACGTCTCGAATTGAATCGACAAGATTAAGAAAACTAAAGACGAACTCAGAACGTCCCAAATGTGCTTCTTAATCGACTTGAATAAACGATAATGGTTATAAGAGAGCAATAAAAAACTTGAATTCGCGTAAAACTGGCTTATCAATAAAAAAATATATATATATCAGGTATGGAAAACTCTGACTATTATGCACTTGATATTACAATAACATATTTACTTCCGCTTTCGTCGGTACGCATTCCCAAACCTAAACGTAAAAGCAACTGAGCTCGGCGCGGATCTCGGGCGACGAACAACGGCGCATAACCGGGCAAATGCAAGAAAAGACCGAAACAGATTGTCACGTGATCGAAAGACGAAGCAATCGGACGACACTTCTCTTTAGAGGATGAGATCGGTTTGGTACTCGAAGCCTAAAAACGTAATCTTTCCGAGATGGATAAATGTAGCGGATGGATCGGGTGTATGTTTTTTGAAAATGAACTCCAGCAAGAATCGGACCCTGCAATTGGTACTCGGGTATAGCCTAGTATCGGTGTCAATTTCACAAATAGAACCAGGGATCCGGGTCCAAACAACATGTTGTATACTTCCGCTTTAAAAAAAAACTAAAATACTCATATATGTACACTTGCGTTTATATGTAATTATAGTGATTCTAAGAATTTTCCTTCATTAGTTCAATGCGCGGATCTACTAACCGTGACCCATGAAAATTCACTGTACGTATTTTTAGCAATAAAAAGCTACGCATTTTGAAAATGCAGCACTGGAGGAAGGCATAAAAATGACTTTGATAAATTCTACATTATATGAAATATTCGTACTGAATAAAATATTTAAAAAATTAAAAGTTGAGGAGATGCATTATGTACAGTGCCGAAGGGGAATGAAAAAATTCACAATTAAAAGATGAGAAAAATACACGTTTCAAACATTTTGTTGCTGATTGATCGATGAGTGAACAGGTCACCACGATTTGCCTGAAAGTGTAACATTCTTCTAAATAAAATGTGCTATCAGTCGGAACTTTTGTTTCCTACGATTTTGCAAGGTACGTACTCTAAAATTAATGAGTTTTTCTTAAAATTTGTTTCACAATGACGTTTCAAGTACTTGCTTAGTGCCCGGACGCCTTGAACGCCAGATACATGGGTCCTAAGATTTTTAAAGTGTGAAAAACTACTTGCAATCAACAATGATCATCCTAGGATAATGATGTGCGGCATGGGGAAACTTTTGACCTTTGATTTTTCATCTTTGCACGTTGAAATGAGCATAAGATTACAGTATACTCTGTTTTCAATATGTATCTAGCTTTTTTGCATTGATTACCTCATGGTATAGTATAAATTACATGTGTCAAGTGAACAGCTCGGAAAATACGCTGCAGAGAATGCCATAATAATTCAGCCATTCTAGTGTACAAGGTCTGGAAAAATCTGAGGACGAAAACTTCTGCATAACCATAGTGATTTCAAGAAAACGTTCGTCTTTTCTACACAATATCAAATGCAACAGAGCCCCGAAGTGTAATGGAATGGAGGGTCATCGATTGCCTAAATGTTCGGCGGATCCCTGAATAAAAAAAATTCAACTTGTTCACAGAAAAACTAGGAAAATGGTTCAAAAAAGGACCCTCTCTACAATTTTACCACCACGGTATTTTATTAATTTAAGCCTAAACGACCATTTCAAAAATGTTGTGGTAGTAAAGTTGTAGAATATGTCATAAAAATGACATTTTTGTCTGAAAAACCGTCAAAAATGTATTTAACGGCGCCAAGCGCCGAAAAAATTGACGTTCTTGGCATAGTTTTTTTTAGCATTTTACAAGCCATGGCTTGTTGGACTGACAAAATGGCTTGTAGAATTTTAGTCCAACAAGCCAAAATGGCTTGTCAGAATTTTCTGAATCATGTGTTTGATCACATCGGATACAGAAGAGATGCATTTTGGTGCATTTTAGAAGGTCATAATCTCAAAATTTTCCGGCGCTTCGCGCCGGCTATAACTTAAATAAGCATTATTATTTATTTCCTAGCTCAGGCGCCGCTTCTAACATGTCTACCTTCACTTATCATTTAATTTTTGATAGTTTTAATCATTTTAAACGTATTATCTCATGTTTTAATTGGTAATTTTCAATATTTCACCTTGATATTTAATGAAGATTCACATTTTTTGAGAAAGATCAAGCGTCAAGTCTGTAAACTTTTTGAAGCGATTATTCCTTTCTTAATGTAAAATCAATCCAAAAGCTTCATGGAAGTAGTTTTCGGAAATTTCTACTCTTCTTACTCATATCTTTTCGGCCAAGTTCATGAGAGTTTGTGGATAAATTAATGGTTTTAAAATTTTTCAAATATAAAATTCTAGAAATCACGACTTTTGAACACAAAATTCAAATTTAATTCTTGAAATAAGTGTTTGGAAAATTGATTTTCCAGCATCGTAGAATGTCGATACCCAAAAAATTTTCTACTGTGTTTCACGCAGGAAAGATTACTAGCTTTTCTGGGCTCTCACTTGTCATCATAGAAGACTTAACTGTCGATTTCTCATCTAATTCAAAGTCATTATGTTCTTGGATAGTTTGCTGCAAAATTTGTTCCACAATGCTTGTAGATTAGATTTCAATCAAACTCAAAAATTTCAAATGTTTCCTGAATTTTAATGAATGAATGGCTTTACAATGTTATTGAATAAATGTTGAATGACATCTCTTTTTTGATCGATTGCTGTGACGCTCAATATATACATTTCTTTGAAAAATAACCTTGCATTGGAATTTATTCACGTATACTGATATTATGAAATTGGCTTGTAAAAATTTGAAATGGCTTGTAAAATTTTAGGTCAACAAGCCACCTGGCTTGTGACTCGTAGGTCAAAAAAAACCCTGGTTCTTGGCCTTTTTCGTTCAAAAATGACTATTTTCAATAAAAAATCGACATTTGCAATATTTTCCTGATCAAAAGAATGGGGATCCCTATGAGACTTCTTCCCAATTGCATGTATGCATTACATTATTTAGAACGTTTACATCGAGTTATTAGACAAAGAGATTTCTAAATACAACGTTAAGTTATGAGACAAAGAGATTTCTAAATATTAATTTTTTGCGCTCATAAAAGCAATTAAAAAGATTAAAGCTTAATGACCATCATCCGATATGATTTCCAAATTACGAAAAAATGATAACGGACAACCGTTGGTCAAAATGCACATCAATTATCAATATTTATCCGACAATAAGCTGAGATTTTAAAGAAAAATAAAAAATAAATTTTGGCGCATAATCTACTGTTCTCCGTCTTTAGTACTCACTGTTGGCATAATTACTGTCTCGGTTGGACTAAATCCTGAAAAGTAATCTTGATAAGCGTAATCTTCTTCATCAGTCGAATCCACATGTGGAATGCTAAAACTTTGCACTTTTTGGCTATAAAACGACAACAATTTATATGTAAAAAATCGAATCTATGAAGACGAAAACGCGAACTCACGTTGTCCGTTTCGGCGGTCGACGTTTTTCGATTAGTTGTCTTGTTTCGGGGATATTATCTAACGTTAAATAGCGTGCTAGCAGCGCCAAACCGCCCAATTCGGCAAAATGAACGAGTAAAATCGATTCGGGTTCGATTTGAGACAAAAACTGATTGCTTCCATTTTCTGAAGTTTAAAAACATTGAAAAGAAAAAGTTAAAGCAAATTTAGTGAGATTAGTGAATCAAGATCAAAAAACGTAAGATTTTTTAGAAATAATATCAATCTTGAGATGAAAGAGAAAATTTCTACAATACACATAAAAACCTGGAAAAATTCGAACTTACTCTCATCTGCTAAATTTGTTTCTCTAATTTTCAATCTCAAAAATCGAGGTTCGATTTCGATAGGCTTTTTCGCGTCGTTCAGTCGACTGCGTTCGGCTAGATTTGCCATCAGTTGGGCCAATGAAGTATCTTCAGGTATGGGCGAATCGTTTTTCAATAGATCTTCGCAAAAGATAACGCTGCGCAGGGTGTCAGGAGCGGCGCGAGTGGACGTTATGGTTATAGCGTTAGACTTTGTGGAACTTCGAGCATCCGAACTTTTTTCTGCAAGAAAAACGGTCGTATGACGAATTTGGATAATTTAAAAACTTTTTGAGCATATTCTGCGTAAAAATGACATTGATTGAGTATTTTTTAACATTACACTGATGCAAGGATTTAGAAGATTAAAAATGAATAGAGAAAATTAATCATCTTACTTGGATAGCAAACCATGGAAGCCTGACTAATAGGGCATTCCGCTGTCATCTTTACAAACGGTAGCGACTTATCGACTTTCGGTGTCGGCTTCTCAAGATGTTTCGATGATGAGCCTATAAAATATGCATTGAATATGCGAAAGTTCGAACAGACACAACTTTTTGTTAAATGAAACAAAAACTACCTGGCAACAAATGTTTGATACGGATTTTATCGACAGGTAATTCGACTAAAGTTTGATGGATTCCAAAACCATACCCAGGGTGTGAAAAGTTAATACCTAAAAATGATGGAAATGACACGCGCCGTACAAAATTTCTATCGATTTACTTTTGTAATAAACTTTTGGATTATCGATCACAACTAGAGCCGAGCGTTCTTCCAATAAAATTCGAATAAAAAAAGATTTCAAAAATAACGTCAAACCTGGAGAAGAAAAAGTGAGAAAATGTATTAAGTCACGAAACTTGAATTAAAACTGAAAATGTGAATATATACATATGCACTTGAACTGTATGTGTGAGAACTTACCAAATTATTAACCGGAATCTAAGACATAATTTTTATTGTACAATGAAATTTTAGGAAAGATGTTCAGGTCTTAGCTTTCGTCGTTCAAAATAAATGTTGTTTCTAGAGATGTCCCAATGCCGATCTTTTAACCCATGTCAGTGGCTGGGACCACCGCCGGTGTTTTATACATAGAATGCTAAACATAGGATAAGTTTGCAAAAGCTTCGGATGCAATTTTTTTATCAGAGTATTACATTCTGGAGTGTAGAATCAAGCAAGATCTACAAATAAATTTTTAGTCATATGCATTCAATTGATTATTGCATTTTAATAGGAATGTCAAAGTCATCCAAGGCACAACTAGATACTATAAGTCTGTTTCGAATTGATGTTTTTGAAAAATATGCGAGTCAAAGACTGAATGCTAATCACATTAGAGAAATAGAAGGTTAGGAGTTATGAAGAATTCATGAGAACTTCATAAGCCCGATCAATTAGTTGCTAGTCTGTGGTAAAGAAAGTGTGTTCTAATGCTGGAATCAACTTGATCGATGCTGCAAAAAATTGATGTCTATAGATTGTTGATTTCCATTATGAATCTACCTTTACAGTGGACAAATGTACTTAAAACACTACGGGTAGTTAAATCACCGGTGCCAAAATGGCTGGCAGTGGCCGGTGCTGAGACACTCTTAGTTGCCTCCGGAAACACAATCAGACCTATAGTCTTCAATACAACTGAAACAGCAAATAAATCCCGCGACAAACATGCATGTTGTAAAGCTCCGAGGTCAGGAAGCGGTAAAATGACTATTTTTGGGCGAGGTGTAACTTTTTCACCTAAAAAGTTAGAGAGACTGTTCAAAAAGTCATCATTTTTTGTCTTGAAAAAACACAGAAAAATGAGCCGAAGAAATTGACAATTTCGAGTTTTGTTCACCAAAAGTTGTCATTTTTAGTTTTTTATCCAAAAACATAGGGTCTCTCTCTATGGCTATCCCATTTTAGACATACATGATTGACACCATATGGGGAGATTCTTATGGCACTTCCCCCCAAAGTGTACGAAGACAATACAAATATTTCAAGGTCAAAAGAACATCAACTAAATTCTGTTTTTTTATGAAATCATGCTTGCAAACTGAAAAATGACAGAACTTTGAATTGTCATTAAAATCTTCATAACTTTTACTGAAAGATTTTTCATTAAAAAATATTTTTCAAAAATTAGCTACCTAAGATCAGAAATTTCAAGTCCCATTCGATATTTGATTCAGCAAAAAATAGTTAAATGATTAAATACTATGCTTTACTCTTTTAATAAAAGGAGAACGGACTACCCGATATTCTTAAAATTTTTGCCACGGACTTGGACCCGATATGCTGCCCGATACTAGAGATATATCAGGTAACCGGACTTGAAACAAGACCTGAAATTACCCGACTATTTTGTTGGACCCGGACCTAAACTAGAGACCCGATATTTTTAAAATTTCGAACCAGGACCCGATATTTTCAAAACAAGCTACCAGCACATCTCTAGTGTAAAGCAATCTGGGTGAGTAAAAACCAAAGACAACGTTGACACTTTTCAGTGTTGAAAGCAAAAAAACGTAACGATCCTCGCACGAAACCAGAAATATATGTTTCATAGCACAAAAAATGCTAAACTTAACGACAAAGTCAATGTTTCAATTAAAATAGAGTGGTGCAGACTTAATAGTTTCCACATTATTTTTCGGAACCTAAATCCTTCTTACATATATTAGCATGTTACAGTATGTGTAGAATTATTACCATATTTCGATAGGCAGTCACGCAAAATTTCGCAAATCAATTTGTGATTGGACAAATCGAACGCCGTACAATTTTCTACTATAGTCGTTAGGTTAGCGTTCAATTTTTGATAATTTTCGCGCCTTATCAATTCTGAGTCAAATTCTTTTTTACATAAATAATCAAAGATTGAAATCCAGCATTTCTTCCAATCTAAGTTTAAAATCGAACTAGCAACGATTCTTCGTCGGCTCAGAACGGCTAAAAATTCGATCAAAGTTCCGATTTGATTCAACCGTTTGAAACTGGAAGTTGTATCTAAAAAAATAAATAGTATGCACATATATGTAGTTAATTTTCAAACTAAATAATATTGATCTGCGGGTAACCTACTTTCCGCTTCGCATAAATATGTCAAAATCGTCATAACTTTGCCGATTATTCCGCTTTCAAATAAATATTTCGTCGCCGGCGGATTTTGTGACGCCGCCGCCAATATTTTTAAAGTTTCTTCGGCGTTATCGATTGCTTCGCACATAGAAGCTACCGTATTAGTTATAGAACATTCTGCGAAAATTTTTTTGTTTGGTATACTGTGCAATAATTGTTTGAAATCTTTATCCCCGCCGGTCAGTTGATGAACGAAGGCAGGATGTCGATAACATAGCGAGTTTAAGAAATGGGTCAAAGTCGTGTAAAGTTCGCCGTACGATTGCTCCCTTCGAAGTAAGGTGACAGTAGATCTGCAAAAAAAATATTCATATTTTAATTGACTATCTCTATGAGAGTAAAGAACTGCGAAGCAAAGGTTCGCGGATACTTGAAATCCTTTCAGAGTTACACGCACGAAATGAACTGTATACAAATCTTTAACTTGCTCTAAAATTATAGTCGAGCTGCATACTAATTGGGAAAATCAAGAAAAACATCAATTACGAATCCCTTTACAAATACGTTAATCTTTTCAACTAAAACTGTGCTTAGTGTCTGTCAATATTATCACTTACTGAAAAAGAGGTTGAAAATCCGACGACGAATTCGTACTTCTGCAACGCCAAATAATGCACGATGTAACCCAAAGAGTTAAGGCCAAAGTTCGCCTAGCCGTAGAACGATTTTCCAAAATGAATTGGTTCAAAATACTGAATACGTTCTTTAACAGGCACGATATCCTGTAAAAACATTTCAGTTTGAAATTTAGACCAATAACCGTTTAACGAGACTAAGTTTTTTCTCGAAAACTTGAATTTTGCAAAATCATGATTGCTTCGATCAAGAATTCAATACAACAGATGTGATATGAAAATTAGATTTACATAGAGAATCAAAATTTCAACAATATGTTGTGAACTGAATCGATATATGAACTAAAACAATAACCTCTTTTCTGAGCATCCATCAAAGAAATATGTATTTAGCAATTCAACGACCCACATCTCATTTTCGCCGATAATCGAACCATATTTTCCTCAAAGTAAATAGAAAAGTATAGTTTTACACAATAATCACAATGCCTTCGTGTACTCAAAATTTCGAATAGCTTCTCAATGATGAACACGATGCAAGTTTCGTAACACGGCGAAATTTTGGCCGAAATTTCTGACAAGTTCATTAATTTTTGAAAACTACGCTCTGAATGCCGTCCAATTACTAACGATTCGATAATATTTATTAGCAAGGAGAAAAACGTATCATCTTCATTTCTAAAATCGACATAATTGGCATGGATCGTTTCTCGTACATCGTCGAATTTCAAACAAAAATGTAGCAAATCTAGGCACCGACTTCTGAAAAATATCAAAGAAACGTTACACTTATATAGGTACTTAATACATATTATGCATGAAAATACTTTTCCATCACAAATTCACTATGTGATACGTCTACGGGCACGCCTAATAACGAGATCTGAACAATATTCATATTTTCCGATTCGATTGGTCTTTTGAAATGGAAACGAACCTTTAAAAACATGACAAATCACAATTTTGCAGCGGAGTTCCCTTTATAGAAAATTAGGAGAAAAAGTGTATACCATTTGTATGGAGTAATGATAATTTTCCGCGGGAATGCGAACCAAAGATTGGCCCCAAGTTGACGTTACAGGCCCCAAGAGCATGAAAGAACGGGGATCCATGTCCGAACAACATTCAACTTGCACAGCAGCAGGATTATCTACAAAAAATTCAAGAATATTAATATTGTAGAAAAAAATAACTGAAATCTGTATTCATAACTCCCAAGGTTCAGAAAACTTTTAAAAAACTTTACTATTCCCCATTCGAAAGTTTGCGCTTGCACCAAATCTAAAACGTCAATAGCCTTTTAGCTATAGCTTAGTGTTCGAGAGAAGTTTTTGAAGGGTACTTTATTTTTCTATTTTTACGCAAAAACTGTAGTTTTACACTCTACATTGAGAATATAGACATAAATTTTTTGACTCCTCAATTCTTGAACTCCAGTCATTGATGCAAGTGGACCCGAACTTCAGGGAAGGCGGTCTCCTGAACTACTTTGGTGTAAAAGAGTACCTCAGAGTTTTTGACGAATAATACAAAACTTTTAAAGGACATTAAGAAAAATGTTTTATAGTTGTTGGCTGATTCTAATCATCACTTGACCGCGCATCCAAAAACTATTTTGAATCTAATTACAGCTTTGCAAACTAATTTATTTTTGATTTTACCAATTTTTTAAGGGAGAAGGATGTAAATTTTTCATTTCACAAACTTTGTAATGCCGCCGAGTTCATACGAATCACAATTTGGTTTAAAACTATGGGATAGGGTAAAATAAATGTCACGTCTAAATACGATTCGACGGGATAGAAATGGTAAGACCAATGGGCGCCGCTTCGACGTTGCCGTTGATTAGCGTCGACGGATTGACTTACTAACATATTCAAATTGTGAGTCATCGGACTGCTTGATATGATATGACCTGCCAAGGTGTAAAAGGGTAAGAAAAGAAGTGTCATGTACTATCGAAGTATCTCGAAAAATTGAGAAAAGCTAAGCAGTGATACGATATATATCGACAAAATATTTCAAATCGAAAGAGAAACCATTGATAGAATTTTCTGTTCACTGAATACTAAAAAATCAAATAAACATCTGAACTTACACAAAGGTCCAAAATTTTTCAATTTTTCACCGACCGGCAGCGGCATCGGCGGATACTTGGCAATTAAATTGCTGTGGGTTTCCACCATATCGACACCGGCGTGTTGCAAATGACGGCTCATGTGAGCTGCTTTTTTCATTAGTTCAATGTTGCTCACTCTTTTGGAATCGAAACCTGAATTAGACGCAGTTGTAGGGGATAATGGAAAACTTTAACTGCGCAGCAAATACTGGACAGAACGGACTTTAAATTATCGTTGTCAAACGCTATAAAAAAGTAACCTGAACTTGACAGATTCAAATTTGACGTCGTTTGATCGGTAGGAGGACAACACGTGTCGAAAACCGTGCAACTATTAAAACGACGGGCCAAACCTTCAATGCAACCCGATTCAATTAGTTGTCGACGGGTAAGTTCAGAATGATTGAACAAATAAGACAAATAGCTCATGAGGGGCTTTGATAATGGTAAAATGGCGGCTGGCCTTATATCGCCTGAAAAATGTGAAAAACTTCAGCAGACTTTCTTGATTGGCGTGTCATTCAACGTACAAAAATATAGCAGGATATCTCAA
Organism: Romanomermis culicivorax; assembly: GCA_963922205.1. Classification (NCBI taxonomy): domain Eukaryota; kingdom Metazoa; phylum Nematoda; class Enoplea; order Mermithida; family Mermithidae; genus Romanomermis; species Romanomermis culicivorax. The sequence goes on from CAWUHX010000468.1 coordinate 76,145, forward strand.
CAAATAAAGTGTTGCACTATTCATACATACATAAAAAGGATTTAAATCAGAGCCTCCCCCATAGGTTGGTAAGGGGGTATTACCCCGGTCTTGGGTTTGAAAATCCATTTACTACCCCGGTAAGAATGACTTACTGGTCGAGTGAAATGGGACAAAAATGACTTATTGGTACACAAAATTTCGGTAAATATCATAATGGGTAAACTAACTAGAAGGAAATGAGTAAGTGGACACTTTTAGAAGAACTGCCAATAGCTATTTTTTGAGAGTGCGCGGCCCGCATGGGAAAAGTAAGTTTACAGTGTCCACAGATTTGATAATGTATGTACTGCATAAATGAAAGTCGAAAAATCGACAGCCGTACCGAAAAATTGTGCTTGTTTTGGAAAAATGTTGACAAAAGGGGAAAATGTTGATTATTCGACGCTGAAAATTTTCTGAATTTGATATGCTGAGACGCACCAAAAACAACTTTGGTGCGTCTCAGCATGTGAAATTCATAAAGGTAGTTGGTAAACGATATTAAACGATTTGAATGTTGGTGTACTTTACTGTGCACGTACTGTATTCAGGGAGCCACCGAAATGTACAGCCCCCGGCGACCTCATACAGCGAGCAGAAAAAGTCTCGGTGCAACATCGCAAAAGTACTACCTGTATGATATGGACCGTCGATTCACCTCACAGAAATTTCCAAACAAAAAACTGCAGTAAAAATTTTCATGGAATATTTTGAGGCATCTTCCTTCAGGACCAGACCATGTTACACGTACACAAAAACATCACGTTGTCCAACAAACTTTCAGTCGAAATTTTCATTATCTTCAAGCAAGATAGGGACTAAAAATTGAAGAGAAAATAGAGCTATCGGAAAAAGATTTAGATTTCCAGTAGGGATGGGACGGACCCGGATTTTTCGTGCAATCGGACTCGGACTTGAAATTTTTGACAGGTCGGACTCGGACTTAAAATTCTTGGGCAGGTCGGACTCGGACTTGAAAAAATGCTCGGATACCCGAGGTCTCGGACTCGGATACCCGTCCCATCCCTAATTTCCAGTTTTAATTGGGAATCAATACTTATGTGTCATAATAAGTTTTATGTTAACGGACGACTTTTTCACTTGCAAAAACGAACCAATCTTATGAAAAAGTATTACTTCTATTGATTTCGCGATTCAATCCACAGACGACAAACTTGGTAATCGAATTTACAATGATTGGTTCATCGTGAGATCTTTCGAAAAAATCTACTAATAACATCAAAATGGCGTCAGCCAACGTTGAAACGTTTTGTGGATGAGTTCCTTTGACAAGTTTGATGTTTTTCCTATCGTTTTTCAACGAATTATCGTCAACGTCAATTTTTTCATCATCACGCCTTTCATCGCAAACACACGAGTTACAAATTTCGAATAAAACGTCTATTATTTCGCAAGACTTTCTTTTTTCAATACCACCTCCGTCCAGCAGTAAATCTGCCAAATTTTTCTTACGTTTCATTCTCTGCTCGCCTTCGTCGTAAATTTCCTCGACGCAAAAGTTACTTTCGGGCGATAAACGTAAAAAATCGTTTGTCCATTCGTTGGCGCTTTCCATGTTATTTAGGATAGAAGAATTCAGGAAATTGTGTAACAATTTGGCGACGGCGATCAATAAAGCGTCCCGACGATCGACGCAAAGTATTTTCGACTGTTGATCATCGTGACCGAATTTCGGGTGCATCCATTTAGAATGCGAATTCACCAATGTTCCCGAATGAGACGACGATGATTGCGGTTCTGCTGGCTGCGATTTATTGGGCGGCGTTGGCGATTGACTCAGACGGCGGCAATAACGAGGATTCGAAGACCCGTCGGCTAAGAAAGGGCGTCGGGAGAATGGTGTTGCTTCGAAATGATTCGCCAATGCGCCGACAAAAGCTGAAAATAAACTTTTGAACGAGCTGAATTTCACGCCTTTCCAATCGACTGCAGCCAAGTAGTCGACAATTTTGAACACGGATTCGAGAGGAAAAGCGGCCGACACGGTCCACTGGCTGAAAAAATGTGGAGAACTTTGTTTTAAAAAATTAAAAGAATTACAAAAATAGTTCACCTAAGCCGTAAAATCAATTAGTCATACTTAAATAACTATTACCGACCAGGAGACGCATGCTTCTGAACTACGAAAAGATGAAAATTTTCACAAGCTTCCTCACGATAGGATAAGCGTAAGATAATTTAAAAGTTGAAGTTATAAGACAAGATAAAATCGCGTAAGACGAATCAAATGTATGACAAAAAAATGCTCCATTTACACATCTACACTTACGCCTACCGGCATACAAGACAATTCAAAAAGTCAAAAAAAAACTTTCAAGAATTTGTTATGATTTTGGACACAAATTTCAACATCATCGCTTCGGGAAAGCTTGATTACAAAGTCAATATCATAGTAATTTCTGAACAAACTTTTATTTGCGAGCAAATTTCGAGAAAAGGGTCATCAGAACAGGCATTTGACTGCGAAAATTTGGCTAAGGAAGTTTTAACGAGTCAATTCTTCATCTTTTGCACTGTTATAAGTTTTAAAATTTGTAAGAGAGAAGCGCAGATGCGAGAATTTTTACGTATCAAAATGTGGTTTTATAAAAGAACAGTGTTTTTCTTTTCTGCACCGCGGTTTTCTCCCGTTACCACTGTTTTTTCCCTGGGCCTTTTCCATAAATGGCGGAAGGAGTCAAAATTTGTTTCCCCATTTTACCGAGGTCGTTTTTCGCTTAAAAATGCTCATAGACGTTTATGTATTTTTGAGCTTTTTCAAACCTTCTGCAGTTTTTTTAGAGCCATTAATTAATTAAAATTGAGGAAACATTTGAAATTTTAAAGTTTGATCGAAGTCTAATCTACAAGCATTGTGCGACAAATTTTCCAGCAAACTATTCGAGAGCATAATGACTTTGAATTACATGTGAAATCGACGGTTAAGTCCTCTATGATGAAAATGAGAGCTAAAAAAAGATAGTGATCTTTCCGGCGCCCAGCGCCGGAAAAATTTTTTGGGAATTGATATTCTGCGACGCTGGAAAATCAATTTTCCAAACATTTATTTCATGAATTTTATATTTGAAAAATTTTAAAACCAGTAATTTATTCACAAATTCTCATCAACTTGGCCGAAAAGATATGAGAAAAAAGAGTAGAAATTCCTGAAAACTACTTCCATGAAGCTTTTAGATTGATTTTACGTTAAGAAAGCAATAATCGCTTCAACAAGTTTACAGACTTGGCGTATTGATCTTTCTCAAAAAATGTGTCAAGGAAAAAATGCGAACCTTCATTAAATATCATTATCAATATAAAATATTGAAGATTACCAATTAAAACATGAGATAATGCGTATAAGATGATGAAAGCTATTAAAGATTAAATGATAAGTAAAGGTAGACATGTTAGAAGACGCGCCTGAGCTAGGAAATATTGAAGTTATAACCGGCGCTTGCGCCGGAAAATTTTGTGATTATGATCTTCTGAAATACACCGAAATGCATCTTTTCTGTATCCAATGTGATCAAACACTAGACTCAAAAAATTTGCACCGGTGTAGAAATCACCAAAAAAAATTCTGCCCGAAGCCTAAAAAGTCTGCACGGTGCACAAAAAACACTGTAAAAGAACGATATCTTTTTTCTGATTTTGTTTTCTGCGTGAACAATGAAGAAATTTGACCAAAAAATTTTCATACGTCGGAAAACGCTTTGTTGGGAACTTGTGTAGTGAAAATTGCGCTTCAAAACGCACACTGGGATGAGTGACAAAAACTAAAGCAGTAAACCCGGTTTAAAGTTCATGAATGGCTGGTTTCTAAAATTATTATAATAATGCGTGCAGTAGAACCTAAACAGCATTACCGTAATTCGCAATACAGAAACTCACTTGATTTTTAAAATTTCTGTCAAACAATCGATCAAAATTGTTTGTAGACAAAAAGAACCACGTTCGCAATCGTCTACGATAATGAGATGCATCGTCATATTGTTGATCAAGACATATAATGCGTCAGCCACTACAGATCCGCCCTAATGTATAGAAAAATGTATAGATTTTTTTATGTGCAACTTCCAGTAATGAGCCGACACAATTTTCTATAAGTAATATATGTTAGACATCAATTTGACTGGAATTTCTGACTTTTTAGATATCGGGAAACAAAAAATTGCACACGAAATCGCACGAATTATCGAATAGTCAACGACCAAGAATTCACAACATCCAAGAAAGATATACATACACCTCAGGATTGACGAAGTGACTTACTTGTGCTGCCCGTCGTTCGCCAAACTTCAGCTTCAAAATTTCTTCAACGCCCAATTTTAATTGTGCTATTGCATTGCCGGATAGATTTGTATTCCCTTCAGTCTCACCCAACTCTCGAATCGCATTTTTCACGTCATCTCTAAATATTATCAGTGCGTGACGCCATTTTAAGAGGCAGAAACGATTGTAAAAACTTAAGCTTACTGAGTAACATTCGGAAAAAGAGAAATACAATGATCAAAAACTTGACCGAATTTTGACGGCTTCAACAGCGTACTCTCACTATTGGTGTTTTCCGACGTCGCAGGAGTTCCGAAAGTGGTTTCATGAATTGGCACTCTATCGAATGCATAACATAACTGGGGAAATCTTTTTTATTTCTGAAACAACTCACTGGTTCTGAACTAAAATCGGCTCAGATTGGGCTGCGCCAACTGTACTTCTATTAGACGAGTAAGATTGCTGTAAAATAAAATGTAGATTTCATTGGAAAGTCAGATTCTCAAGACAATCGGAGACATGTTATCTTTTCGTCTTTAGTTTCTTTTTATTTTTCTCTGATTTCACGGTTTCTGACCATGCAGCAAACAAAATCGCCGCATGGCTAGGAACGAAGTTACAAAACGGTGATTTAATTTCAATCACTAGGACGGAAAAAGAATGAAAATGAAATTATTTTTCACATTACTGGGGCATATTTTTTTACTCATCAGTAGCCATCATAACGTAAGTCAATAAGAAGATCTTTGAATCATTCTCAGCAAAACCTAATTTCAGTTTCACATAAGCAAAATTACTTACTCCACCATAAGTCAATCTCCAACAATTAAAATATCGTCCCATCAATTGAGCGAACCGACCCTGACTAGAAACCAAAAAATTGGTCGTTTTTCTACAGTAGCTGTCGTCGTCTCCAAACTCCTGTAATAAAAATTTGTAAACATGAATACCAAAAATAAATTTTGAACCCTTTGCAGTTTCACTTACTTGAGCAGACAGCATTTGCCCCAAAATCTTGAACGTCAATAGCCACATTGATTCCATCACATTTTTGCGGCTTGATAACCATAGAATCAAGTTATCAATCGAGTCTTCTTCCAACCGAATTAAAACTTCGTCGCATTCGAACTTCGGTGGAAAATTGAGGTCCGAAAGACGGGATTTCCGTTCTGGAATGCAAATCAGTAGGACAGCGACAAAAACCGTGCACCCATTACTCAAAAAACCAAAATTATGTTAAAAATGAAGTTTCCAAAAAATACCAATGTGCATTTTTCTCGCGAAGAATTAGATTTTTGGCTATGTTACGAACATAGATTCAAAACGTCAAGTTTTCTGGTAAAGTAAAGTTCAAAACTTGTGGAGTTATGTAGTTACGAAGAATTATGTATCAACAAATTAGAAAAAAAAATTCACGACACTTACGACATGGTCTAGAATTCAAAATCAGGAATAACCGAAAAAATTCTTCCACGTTAGACTTTTGTAATTGCGCCGAATATTTCTCTTTTCGCAATATTTCGACTAGTTGGCGGTTGAGGCATTCTTCTAAACCGTCTACGACACTCTCTAGCCTCGATTTTTTATTTGATTCTGAACTAAAAGACAACCCTTCGGGTGTCACCGCTTCTTCGCTTTGGATTTCCGACGCCTTCGATTTTTGTTCGCGCGATTCTTCGTCGCTGCTGACGGCAACGGTTTGATGAATTTTCGGCAGATGATTGGCATATTTTAAGATCAAATTTGTCAAGTTACTATCCGACGACAGCATACGATCGACTTCGAGTTCGTTTGAAAAGTTAGCAGTCGATTCCCAATTATGATTGTAGGGATGAACGAAATTCTAAGAGAAATATTCGTAAAGAAAATGAAAATCTCTACGAAAAATCTTCCGCTGGTTTAAAATGCTATTCTAGATGAAAATAATTTCGCCAATACAGGTAAGCGCCCTCCTGTAGGCGATCAAATACCCATTGAATATTTCGTTATGGTTTCGATAGCGTTAAGATAAGTCTAAAGACATGTGTAAGACAGTCTCATTTGTTGTCGAGATTTGTTGTACATAGAACACGGAGTGTTTGAAAATGCATCAATTCACTGTGGTTTTAAACGTTTTTGCTACTCATTTCCTTCTGGAAAAATCAACGTTATGACAAAAATAGCTTATGAAGGACGATTTGAAAGATATAAATCAAAGATTTCATTATAATATTTTATGTAATGACATTTAAAAAAATTTGAGAATTTTTGAAGCATAAAATTCACTCTCAAGTTCAGTGAAGTTTTGAAGCCTCCAGAGAAAATCGATAATAGGATTAGGATGATATTGAATCGAGCTGCCAATATAAGGTATTAACATGATAAAATGCGGTTTGCTGCAAAATAGTGTATGATTAAGTCCACCCTCTAATAAAAACACTTTTGATTCAATGAGTCCCCTTATATTCCGGGGTTTTGATGAACGCATTCACAAAAAAGTCGTTTTACCTACCAGACTTCGGATCTCCGTTACATGTCTGGTACTAATATATATTGCAAGCTTCTAGAGAACATCATTATCAAGTAAACCAGTAAATTATGATTAGGAAATTTTTTGGTGTATAAGTAAACTATCAATACGTGCGAGGAGGAACTTCCATAAGAAGCCACACGAAAAACGGAGTTGCATCTTCAGCATAGTGACGTTGAAACCTTACTTCAATTGCAGAAGATCGATCACGCAAGTCTTTCTCGACATTGAAACTTGTTTTCATCTTCGATTTGACACTTAAAAATGAAATATGTCAATAAGTAAGAATATAAAGCGGTAACTTTCGAAAATACCGTTTTTTCTTCATTTGACCAGTCCTAAGATTTAGTTCTTCCGATCTTGTTGACTCAAAGGCAGTACAAAACGGCTTCGTCTTGGCTAGGTTGACGCCTTTTGTGATGCAAGGACTCTTTACGGCAATCTTATCATTGACCGTATCCATGACGTCCATGAATTCCGGTGATGATTCTTCGGAAGGTACTGAAATACAAATAAACATCAAAGTTAGAAAACTAGCAATAAATTAAGCGTTTAGATTATAGCAAATCATGACCAAACACATTTTTTTCAAATGCAAAACATACTATCAACTGACGATTCTCATAGAAAATTGACAAAAATTAGTGAAAATCAGGCTGAGATGAAGAAAAATCACTTTTGAAAATCTTGATGGTCAAGTTTCTAAAGGAAACCAGAAGTCGAGGATCAGTGTTATGTGAAAAGTATATGAGTCTCAAAAACAAAGAACTCCACATTTTGTCGAAAAAAGCAGAGTAATTCCATTTAATTCCTCTAAAAACAATGTCAAAGTGGATTGAGAAGAATTCTCGCTCAACTCGAAGAGCTCTGCCTACGAATCTGCTATGAACATGAGCTCCAGATGCAAAAATATCATGATCGACAATTGTGTATCGAACACATTTTTTTTACCAGCTTCTTTGGCGAAATCAATCGATTCCCGTTCTTCAATAACAATATCCGGTTTTTCTATCTTGATCGAGAAATCTATTTTCGAATCCGCCGCATTTTTACAACTTGCATCCGAAGTTTCCTCTTCATCAGCTTCGTCAGCTGCGGTTGCATTTTCAGTGTTACCGTAATGATGATTTCCAGCGACGCCGAACGAAAAATTTTCATAATCCTCGTCGTACTCATCGTATTCTTCGAATACGTAGTTACTGTCCAAAGATTCATCCATGGAAGCGAAACCGAAATTCTGGGCATTAGTAGTGGTAGATGATGATGTCGAAGGGAACATAGGTCCAGATTCGAGGAGCGTCAGGCTACCGCCCGGTTTGTAACTGGCAGTGAAAAATGGTGCATGCTCTGGAATGAATTGGGCCAAAAGGGACATTGAAGCGAACTTTTCGTAATGCTCTTCCTAAAAAGGGAAGTCTCATAGTAGCAGCGAATAAAAGTTTCCTGCTCTGCACATACAAGCTAACTGAAAGAGCTTACTTTTAAATTTACTGATAAAAATTCCGATCACAAGCAGAATTCTTTTACTACAATTTCTTTACATTAAAGACTCTTCTTAAACGATAGCCTTACATTCATGTCAATGATGTGTTTGGATAAAATAGAAAACGCAGAATTTTACTAGTAATAGATGTCATAAGGCAGTCTGGGAAAGAGCAAATCAGAGTCAGTTGAGCAAGAAACACTAAGGATTACTTTCTTGGGTCAGCATTAGTTTAATCAAATATTATATTTCATAAACATCGCGAAGTAACTTTCGAGCGGTGCTCATTTCACATAAAACAAACAACTTTTAAAAAAATTTTCGGATAATAAAAACGAAGCCATTTGAACTTCAAGATTGAAACTTTTTGTTCTTAATAATTTTGAAACCAGAGATTTTCAAAAACATATTTCGAGATAATGTAGATGGAAATGCAACCGTTTACAGCTGAACGAAGCAGCGAATCATTTTACAACAGTGAAGTCTCGTTCGAGTATAAGTCCACAGTAGTAATATTCAAAATCCATTTAAAAAAATAAGAAATCTAGAGCAATACAATTATTTAGTTTTACACTGCCTATCCTGACGCTGATTCTCAAGTTTGCTCTCTAAACCCGCCAAACGCAATTATAGAAGAGAAAAACAGGTATAATTCAGCAACTATCAGAAAAGGCGGCAAATAAAAATAGTTACATAAGAAATTTCGATACAGGCAATAGATGACTAAATCAAATCGCTTTTGGTTACCGTAATAATAAAAAAACATGTCGATATGCCGCAGGATTCTCGAGGATTCGTGTCTAATCTTCACAGAATGACATGAAAAACATGCATTAATATTCAATAAGAATTTGCCTAATGTAAGAAGTTGCAGCAAACTCCAGGGAAATTCAGTCGAAAAACTTCTGCTAACCTTCTTGCAAACAGAAGCATAATTCTTTTCATTAGAGGTCACCGCTTTAATGGTCGATTCTAACGTCGAAAAGGGGAGTCCTTCGGCCAACTTGTTGTACAAGACTTCTCTGACACTAAAAAAGTAAACGTATTATGTTTCAGTCGAAATTCAAATCAAATCATTAGCTAATAAAAGACATAAAATGGGCGAATTCCAAATAACCAGAAAACAAAAGAAATTTGTGACAAAATAAGGAAAGGTAACAATCTACATTTGGGCTATGTGCTGAGGCTTTTAATCGGCTTAAATAATGTTGTCAACCGGCTAGAGGAAAACCAAAGAAATCAGCTGGATGCAACCCAAAGTCGAGAAAAATTATTATCAATTTCGGTCTGAAAGGCAATCAAGATTCAAAAAAACAGGCAACCAAACAGGTATCATTCCTGACATCACCCCATACTGTTTAATTAACGCCTTGAACACCCTGGGGGCAACAATGTTTTTGTGATCAATACGGTATAACTATCGCTTACACCATTCGCAAAACATTCCTGCGTTTGACCACATCAATTTTAGCCAAATTGCTGGCTATGACTTCCGGTTCGACTTTTTCTATCATATGTTCGAGTTTGATCTTAGCGTTTTCGGGCGAATCAGGTGAATCGACAATTTTGAGATGTTTTTTACTGTATTCACCGCTTTTTTCCGGAGTCGATGCTACTTTTGAGTTTAACGAACCTATTTGAAGACACAATAACCAACATATTAGAAGACACAATATTTTCCCTTAGATAACTTTCAAACTAAATTCTAACTTAAACTTTAATGTTGTTCTTAAAAGATCATCAGGAACGAGTCTCTCACCTTTTTGATAGCGAATTTTTACATTCTTTGTGTTCGTTTTATGTCCTTTAGTAGGAGAAAACGCCGAGACGTATTTAGTAGATTCGTCAAAGTTTTTTGAGATCGACTCCTGCGACAAAACTTTTTTGCGCCTCGATGATTCGATATGCAAAAAATCTTGCAGAATGCAAGTGAAAGAAGAACGAACGGCCAAGTCGGGATGAAAGGCAGCGTTTTTGACTAATGCATCTAGTGCAGATAAGCCGTCTCGAGAGTTTTTAGGCGGGAAGATCTCCGAAATCTGTAGGGAAGGTCGGCAACAACGGATAATTGACGATAAAAGCTAAAGAAAAGTTATTATAACTCAATATTCCATTGGAAAAGCATATGTGTAGTGCACGTATGTACTTTCGCCAGCATGGCAACATTTTCAGACGTCGTTGCATTATCCACGGATTGGGATAACATTAGCACGGATATTTTCGGGGCGACATCCAAGCATAAACTCTGCGGCAATCGTAAAGATTTGATGGATTTTTCGGCTTTATCTTTCGGTTTTATACTCGAGGACTGAAATTTTTGAGGAACGCTCATTAATATTGAATAGTGGAAGAGAGTTACGATTACGCTAGATGAAAAGCACGGTCTAGACGTTTCTGTCAAAGTATAAGCCGATCGCGACATTTCGCCCGAAATAAAATTCCATTTATCGGTAACGATGCGGCCTAAATTGGTTAAAATTCATTGAAAAGCAGAACAGAGCATAAATACCACACATAAAATGAGAATATAAAAAGTATGACCATAGATCTAGAGATGTATAGGGTACCCGGACCCGAAATGAGACCCGACCATTTTGTTGGACCCCGGACCGGACCCAATATTCTTAAATTTGGTCCCGGACTCGGACCAATTCTGATTCGGGTCTGATTCGGGTCTGACGTATGACATAGTCATTTAGCTAAAAATGCCTGTGCTAAAGAATGTGATGGCACATCAACTAACTATTGAAGTATGGAAAGTAGCAAATCAAGACTTTATTGCTTAGATCATTGTGAGACTGACTTAGATTTAAAGCATATCGCGATCGAAAATTTTTTTCTAATCTCGTACTTTAAACGTTTTACAATTTTTGAAGGGTCCAAAAAGAGGTGGAAAAGAGCCGAAGAAGTCATTTGGACCTCTTTCGGGACACCTTTGCTTAGGATGCAGCAAAATTTTTTTTATAGGTACTTATGTCCAACATATTGCGTTAAAATTTCAATCCGATTATTGTATGTTTTGGAAGTTAAAGCGATTGGCGTACACTGCACAGACATTCAAATATTTTTTTGAATGTGAATGAATCCCAAAGCAATTAAGTTCTGAGAAAACAGAATTCGCCATCATCTATATAATAAATTAAAAGAAACATGTGACTTCAAAACTAGATGAATTTTTATTTATCTAGCTGTGATATTTGCTTAACGACATGCTTCAGATGAAAGGTCAAAAATTTTTAAATTGTTTATTAAATTCCAGAAATCGAGTCATTCTGACGTTTCCTTACAGGAAAACGCAAAAGTTATCATACTGCACTTTGTTGTATTTGAAAGGCACTACAATCGACTACCATTTCATTCATCTTCATATGGCTGACCTCAAGTGGTGTGAAACGGGGTGCGTTCTACTGTAGAAAATTTTCTCACACCGTTAACATAGCTTTAAAATATCATAAAAAGTGTAAAGTAAGATACCAGAAAATTTTTTTTATAATCAATGAGCATTTGGATGTTTATACTTTTAAACATTAACAGAGACGAAATTTCCAACTTATGAAGTGCGAATTTTGACTTTTGTGCCGAATGAATGCTGTCACAATACTCAGCATGTAAAACTATTCAAAACATATATTTTTCAGATATTATCAATTTCCTACTTAAGGTCAACGGAGCAGTAAGCAGAGTTTTTCGAACAGTACTGATTTTTTAGGGGTCGTACGCAAAATTCTTGGAGTTTTCCGCACGGAACGTAAACCTTTTAATGTTTTTATTGGTTTTTAATGGGGGGCGTGGAAATTTTTCTGGTCGATTTTTGCAAGAAAAACGTTCGGCGCGGCAAAAAAATCCTGACAGTAAGTCAAATGTCTCAGAAATAGTGTCTTAATGATGTCGCCATTAGCATGTGGAAATGGACCTTGACCCGAAATTACTAAAATATTTTGCTGGATAAGGATCCGGACCCGATATTCTTAAACTTTTGGACCCGAATCCGATATTTCCAAATCATGCGAGTCGATACATCTCTAAGCTATATAAAAATTCTATCCGCAGACTAATTTGACGCAAAAGATGGCGTTATTGGCAGCTTACATTTCGGGTAATACTCGAAAGCTGAATTCAAAATAATAACTAATCGAATAACCATCTGCTTGCTGAGTACCTCTGCTAAAAAAGGGAAAACTTGACAGAATTGAAATCATTGTTTGGAATTAAGTAAAGATCACTTTTTCCCAAAAAAAGATTTAGTTCGCCGATTAAGGATTCGATGATAGAACTTTTTCCACCAACGACCATTCTTTGAATCATGTAGCAAAGAATCAAGAATGTCCTGAAACATAAAAGCTAAATAGTTGAACATTAGATGTGAGTTTATTAAATTATTAGAATGCTTCTTGGAAATGCACACAATTTTTTAATAGCACCAACTAAGTTGAATTTACTATGTCTGTCACATAGATGTCAAAATCTGATTTCTATTTTGTTACTTCATGTAATTAATGATTTTGGAAAATCTATTCCTTTTTATAGCGAATGGTGCCTACGTCAATCAAAACCGTTTTCAAATATTTTACCTTTCGAGCTGTTCGTTTCCCTTTTGCGTTTGCAGTATTTTTGACGTAAATTTGGCCCAAGTCGATACATTTAGATCTTGCTGCAGGAGCCAAACGGAACATAAGCTCTGTAACCTACGAAAAATCTCAATTTGCTTGATATGCCAAGTGACGTAAAAAAATTATCGGAAATAAATACAGATAGAAAAAATAGCTCATAATATGGAAAACTATCGACGTGGTACATACTATACAATGTCGCTCGCAGTATACACTTTAACAATTCAATGCCGAACAGAATTTTTTAGAAACGTACGCATGCACAATATAATCCTATTTTTGTAAATTGGGACCAATATATTTTTTGTGCTGCACTAAAAAAGTGGAATTGAGTACAAGTGCAAATTCAGAAATTGTGTATAATCGCATAAAAAAATTTCGGATCAAGATTTGTTTGAAAAGATACACATCAAAATCTTAAATTGTCTGATTAGTCGGTTGATTCTCTTTTTGATTGGCCGACTCCCACATTCGTTGGTCGGTTGATTGAATCACTGGTTGATTGATTTGTTGCTTTCCTGACTGGTTATTTCACTGATTTCCGGGTTGATTAGATGACTTCATAGTCAGTTGATCGATTTATTTATTCATTGATTGGTTGTTTGATTTCTAATAAGTTAGAATGACTCTCTTGTTGGGCACTCTGTTGCTAGCAAGTTGCGATGGGAAATCGACATGCAAATCGACGAATTGGACGACCAGCGGCGCAGACATTTGCATAGAAGTGGAGCGCCACAAGGAAGAAGGAAGTGATAGTGAAAATCGTTCTTTCACTATTATTCGTTTTATTATATTTTTCGGTAAAGAGCTGGCGTCCAATAATAAACTTTCACCCAGCAACTTTGTAGTTAATTTGCATAAATTATTAGTGGTGTATCCACATTGTTTAAAATATTCGTATTATTTATTGATATTCTATTTATTTAGATTCGATATTAATCATCTGGAGCGAAGGGCCAAAGGCCCAGGCGCCCCGCTTGCTGACGCCAAGCACAGGAAGACCTTAACAGGGATCCTGCAAGTCTATTCCTGAGGAGGAAACTTTCTCTCCTAGAAGACTTTGAGGGTTCGTTGTGAGGCCCCTCAATTAAAGGTAAGTTATTTATTGTTGTTGCCAGGTCTGGGGGACCGAACTTTTGCGCGATCTCCGAGGCTTAGCCAAGGAATTAGCTCTAACAAGTTCCGTCAGACCAGAGTATATCTTTTCTTGAACCCTTAGGAAAGGGCCTGCACAACACTCTTACTGATGGTTGATTTCTTGATTAATTAGTTGATTCACTGTTTGGTTGGTTGATTCTCTGCTTGCTTGACTACTTGACCAACCGATTCTATAAGTTAATTTTCAGATCAGTTGATTGATTTAGGCTTCTGTTTGTCGCTTGATTTCCTGACTGTTTGTTTGATTAAACGATTGTCTCGTGATAAGTTGTTTGGTTGGCTTATCCTCTAGTTAGTTGGTGGTATATCTCTTAGTCATCAATATCACTTTGTAAGTCAAAACCTGTCCACTCACAAAACATGGTCTGACGTTCAGAATCAAGACATCTGGTACCGAAGTTGCATCATCGTGTACAGAGTTGCATTCAGTTGAGCCTATTGTCCAATCCAGAGCGCTCGGGTGGGGAAATTAAGGAGTGTGGGGAAATTAATTATTTCTGTAATAAAGAGCCAGGAACGAAAGAAACTCATTTTTCATCTTTCTCAGCTCAGCAAGATATATTTATTTTGAACTTCTTTCTTGTGCTGCCCCTGATTGCATTGGGATGCTGTTGTTTTATGAAACGTAGAACACTAATCATTAACAAAATAGCATAAGGCTTGCTAAAGCTGTCATTTGGATTTTTCGCAAATGAATGCCTTCTTAAATAAATTTCATTTTACATTTTATTTAATTTACAATAGCTTTGTAAAAATATGTTAACGCATGTGCATAAACTAGAACTAAGCTTATACACTTGCACTTCACAAAAAAGTGACAGCTAGCTATCACTTTGAGCCTGTCTGCGGTGCGGACAGAGTGAAATCTCATGCAATTAGGATCCGTCTGCAGGGAGGGTAGTGCGCCTAAAGTAATATAGCATTACATGTACATTTTGTCTTTTTACTTGAATTATTCGAGAATAGCCGATTTTTGTCTGCTAGATGTTTAACGATATTACCAGTTGACTGAAAAATCGACACGTAAGCACATTTTTCAAGTCTGATTAGACGTTTTTCGTAGAAATTTGAATATTGAGCAAGCGCTCTAACCATATCACGGAAAAAGGCTTAGAAAATATGTGTCTTGAGTTGCCAAATTTAACGGGTTCAAGATTTTGCAGGATCATGCTTTTTGAAGTGAGATTATATTAGAGTTTATATTAAATCAAATAAATTTATTTGTTCTTGCTTAGGGGTATTTTGCGTCTACAGTATGAAAAAAGGCGCTTTTCTTATAGGGAAAATTTTTATTGGTTCTTCAAAATTCAATTTTTCGATTGAACCATAACGCTCACATTCGTTTTTTCTACTAACGCAGTTGTAGTATCTTTGCTGAGGGAATAAGAAGAAGACGAACCATACCTAAAAATATTCTACGGATATCCCGATCAGAAAACTCAGAAAATTACATGACTACCCCGACCCCGATTAAAATGTCGATCGTGGGACCATACCTGTACTTGGGGGGGAGTTGGGGGGGGGACTCCCCCCCCAACTTGGCCAACCCTGTACCCAAAATCATTTACCCCCCCCCCCAACCCCTCTCCAGTTTGGAAAAAATTGAAAAAATTTGCGAAAAAGTGTATGTTTTTGGCCTTTTTTGGGAAAAATTTCGACTTTTTTCTACCCCCCCCCCCAACTGGTCGGAGGTCTTACAGGTACGCGTGCGACAATCAGGGTTTCTTAGCACGGTGCTAATGAAACCAGAGCTATGCTGACGGAAACTTTTTGGCGTCAGCACGCGTGCTAATGACTGAAAAGGAGAAATTTTTAAAAAAGTTCGAGAAGAAGGTTAAATATATCACAAAATTGTGGTGAGAAATCAAAAATCGTTGTTTTCACAAATGACAACTTCATCAATATCCACATTCTCTTGGTCATTTTTGTATAGATAATGACTATGGCTCGAATCTGAGTCAGCATCGGCTCTAACCTCTTGGACACTACTTAAGTAATTTGAAAACAGCTGTTTTAACATGTTTATGCAAATCAGTAATAATGAGTAGCGTCCGTTTTCTGAAAAAATCAATCGAAAACCTATATTGAAGTTGAGGCGCAGTTCCAGATACAATGAAAGCATTCAAACTTTCATACAAACAGGACGTGACTTTAGCGATTCCTAAAAGTTTTACTGTGAAACTAACCACTAAACTTGTCGGTTGACTAATCAAGTGCATAATGTAAGAGTGAGCTTATTTAATTAGAATCAGATGAGAGTCGTATTGCTTTTGGAAGTACTATCATCCAAAATGATTTCATGAGTTGATAATACAATAAAAGCAGGTTATCAGAATGGACAAACTCATACATTATTTTGATAAAACAGAGCAACATTTTCCAACCGTGCTAACTGTGGTCAATTCCATTAGCATGAGTACTAATGGGACTCGTGCCAAAAAACCCTGGGGACCACCCAGGGTAAGATTGAAAAAAATTTCTGCTCAGAACATTTTTCTGTTTTTAAAAGAATAAAATTTTGACAATTTAAAAAAGAAGAGTTGTGCACACATGCATAATGGAGATTATGAAAGAACAAAGACAAAGGACACCAAAAAGCTTCTTACATACATAGTACTTTCGTGCGCGTATGAAAATGATACTCTTTAGTAGCGCTAATGGTGAACATTTCAAAGCAGAAAATCAAAATCGATTAGCCCAGAGTTTTCAAAAAAGTTACTTGGTAACAAATTTGAGAATCTTGATTGAAAATGCTCTCCATATGATCATCCCTCAAAGCAAAATTGCAAAACCTCACTTCGGCGAACCATTGCAACAGAAATCATTGAACATCGCGCATATAACGGCTATATAATCGTCGTTTTCATGCTTTGAAGCATAATGCTCTGATACGTACAATTGTAAATTGTTGAAAAACGCGTTTCGAATGCAAAATGTGAATAAGCATTCGCATAAAAAACGTAATTTATCGTACGAACAATCGGCAAAAGTGTAACAGTCAAAATCGCCAACTTTCAAAGTGTGACCGCCTTTGCGAGCGCCCATATCGTCGTCCAATAATCTTTCTATAGCGCGACGAACGAAATTGTACTGTATTTTAAGCAGCATACATTCGTCGTAAGTTTTACGCAAAGTGGTTTGGTACGAAGTGATGTCGACAAGTTGCAACGTCGAAAGTATGACCAACTCGTCGCAAATACGTTGACGATTTTGTAACATTGCCTTCAGACGCTCGCATGATGAATCGTAACGGTAAAGCAAAGATTGGGCAAAAATTCGAAGAGATTTTATGATGGAAGCGCTGAAAAATAGATAATTATGAAAATTTTTATCGTTGGGATCATGTGCGAAAGAATGCGATAATGCGGTAAAGTCAGGTCACACGTCACAATTGACTCAAAAAATATAAAAAAGACAGCGGTGGTTTTTAGGTTTGGATTTTAAAAATTTGCTCCAAGTGTCAAAGAGCAGCGCACTTCGGGCATGAAACAAGCCTCCGGAATTAACTTTCAGTGTCAAACTTATTATGCAGCCAATAAGACGACTTTTATGTAGCATGAAACCCGTTCCAACAAGGACGAAAATCTATTCTTTGAATCAACGTTTATTATCATACTCATCATCGTGGTTTTATCCTTGCTTTATTTGAATATTTCGTATGGCTGTTTTCCCTTATGAATACTGATATACTCATTCTTACTTTTTCGTTGCATGTGATTCTTCCGAATCTAACGAATCACCGTAGACCGGTGGCAAACAAGTCAATCCAAAAAACGATCCAATACTCACTTTCGAAATACACGGCGCTAATCCGCAACGCCCAACGTAAGTTATCTGAAATAACAAGTTCACAAAAGTACTAAAAATAGCCGTCTAGAGTAAATTCTTTCTGAAATTCATTTTTGTGGATTTCGATTAATCACACCAACATCAATACGGACAAATGTTAATATGCTGGAGCGAGCCGTTTTTCAATGTGATCAGAAGGCGAATATGAACACTTGTGTTTAAACTTACTCTTAGATATTGACACAAAACTGGAGGTCTTAAATTACAAACGGACAAAGATTTGTGGGATATTTCATCGGAATCGACCAAACGTTTCAACTTCGGCTGATTATTTTCAGTATCGAGGTTTGCATTCGAAGCTAAAAACCAAACATCGATCGAAACGGAGTCCAAGTCGGCGCTTTGAGGTATCAAAATATCGGTAAGTAAAATAGGCTGACCGAAGTCCATGATGACAAATCTTCTCGCGACTAAAAAATGTGGAATAAAAGTGTGAAAACTTTCTAAATAGAAATGGGTAGAATAAAATGATAAACTGCTGAACGAAGTTCAACCGAAAATGGATATAATGCAAAAAACAGTGGCAAAGCAACAACTCACGACTAGTCATGCGCTCGAGAATAACTGTTTTCGGCGACGGAGGAGCCAAAAATTCGGACGCAAATCTATTGCTAGAAACCTGAAATGAAAATGCACAAATTGAATGTAATTGATAAGGCATTTTTCAAATCCGTTCCTTTTAAAAGCATCGATTCTGGTGTCCGTTGATGAAAAAAACAAAATGTCAGTTATTGTTCTTCACCCGGAGCCGATCGGTTCCGGTTCCAGTGAATGTATATAGGTATGCTAAAAACGTTCTATAATGTCTGAAACAATAGCACACATGTTGATGGAAAATAGTGCATTATGAGCAGAGATGAAGTCTTTATTTAATCGCATTAATTGTGTTATGCTCATTATGGTGATCAATCACAAACGTGCAATGATTACAAAGTCAAATTTCAAAAGGGGAAACAAAATTTCAGATGCAACAGTTATCAAGATGTTTCCATATTTTTGAAAGTTGGTTTTAATCCCTGCATGTGATGGTGCTATTTTGCTCAAATAACTGAGGCAAATGCGCCTTAGCCCATGTTTCTTTGACATATTATCAGCCTGATCATATCGGCTGTATAAGATGAGAAGTTTCAATAGAATATACTTTTATTGTTCAGCAATGTCACTGATACATATGTAAAATGTTCGATTACGTGACCAGTAGGCTATTAATAGATTTACATAGTACCGAATATGGTCTATTCAAAAATTATGTTAGCGTATTATCAAAATTATGTGTTACTCCTTTTGCTGCATAAAAAAGAATCATTTGAATAGGTTAACTATTATTCAGTACCTTCGCTTTTGCCAAGATCGGCAAACAATTTACTAATTTTTCTACAAATCCACATGTCTAATATCAATAGTCTGATAAAACTGTATCCTATATAGTTCAGTGTTTGTTCATGCCTATCAGCGCTATTTCGACGAGACATAGTGATATAGTAAGAACCGAACCAAAAAGTAATCGATTCCGTTTCGGATCCGGTTCTTATATGGAAAATGGAAATTCGGTTCGGGTCAGACAACCCCATAGGGAGGGATATGAGGGAGGTATTACCCCTACCCAAGCCTGTAGCCAGAAATTTTTTTCAGGGGGGGCACACATTTTTTCACACAAATTACTGTAAAATTGGCATTTCTGACTTGACTTTCTTATTTTTGACTTGAGGTTTTTGTTTGACAAAGGTTTTTGTCTTTTTTTAACACTTCAAACATTTCGGGGGGCGTGCCCCCCTACAGGCCTGCCCCTACCTAAAGTCCTAAAAATTGACCGCTGGGTGCCTTATTTCGAGACAAAATGAAGTGTTTAGTGGACATTTTGCTGCACTACCCACGCAAATTTTCAACCTTACCCCTATCTGAAAAATCTGATCTTGGGGACCTCTGGTTCGGGTTATCGAGAAATGAATCGGTTCCGAGTACCCGGGATATACATAGTAACTAAATACGTACAGTGAAACTTTATGCAGTTTTTATCATCGCTCTCTAACTTCTCAGAATATTTTATAATAAAAATTAAAATTATGACATGATTTACCTCAGAAAGTTTCTTATTGGCTTTACTAATATCCTCAAAATTATCTTGCAACGTCGATTCTTGAACAAAAACTGTCTGTGTCGGCGGCGTCATATGAAAAGGCGACGATGGACCTGGCGTCATCGCGTAAGGTGTTGTTTTCGGCGTAGCGGGCATGCTGTTGCTGGAAGGGAGTAATGTGCACAGGTCGGTCGAATTTTCTAAGGTATTAGCCTCATGATTTTGCTCGAATTTTTCGGGCGTTATTTCACTGAATGCTTGCTTTCTAAATGTGAAATTGCGTAACTTGACGGTGCCCGAGCCAACTTGGGATATAATATCGTCGGCAATCGGCGATGTTCGACCACGATTCAGGATCGGTAAATGTTCCCCTAATGTAGCATATACATATTTACACAATTGTGTTATTTTGAAATGATGATAGATATTTGCAGTGATAAGGAGTATCAGAACATACCATACCATGTAACTGGGCAGGGGGAAACGCCTATGTTAGGAACTCTTCCCTATAATTTTCAACCATATGACTACCATACACTGTTTTTTTAGCGCGGCGCTAATAAAACATGGGCCGCGCTAATGAAAAATTTTGATCATTTTTGATTTTTGATCGCGGAGCGCTAATGACGGAATTTTTATTTCAGAATTTAAAATGATGAACAAGGCCGTTGCGACTTTGTCATATCTTATTTCGTCTCCCTCACAGAAAAAAATCTCAAAATTTTCAATAAGTATAGCAGTCATTGTTTTCTATCCGACATGGCCATTAGCATATCTACATCCACTTACTACTTAACATTCAGCAGTTTCAATCAACTGAATTGTATTTCATCTCTTTTTCATTAGTTACAAGAAAACATATTGCCGATAAATGAGATTTCCATCAATCTTTACAATTTTTTTCTCTGGTCTCGTTTGGAGCACCGTCTTTCTCCTTAATGGGATCTTCTATGGAACAAAATTTCGAAATAAGGAAAAAATTTTGGGCGTTTTTCTCATAAGGAAATTTTTTTTCACTTCTAAATTGAAATGATTCATTTTGGTGAATTTCAGAAGGTCAAAACCTCAAAATTTTCCGCCGGTCATGAGTATAACAGTCATTGCTTTCTAACAGGTGCGTCTGTTAGCATTTCCACTTCCACTTACTAATTAACCTTCATCAGTTTCTATCAATTGAATTACTTCATCTCTTTTTTACTAATTTAGTCAAGAGTCAATAATTTGCTGATAATTGAGATTTTTCATCACTTGTTAGAACTTTATTCTCTCGCTTCGTTTGGAGTTTTCCAACATTTTGAAACGTGAACCTTCCCAATCTGCGATTGAAAGACGATAAAAACATCATTACAAGACTGTAAATTTAGAGCTTCTATCCAGGAATAATTTTTGGGAACATTACATTTCCCAGCATTTTGGAACACAAAATTCGGAAAATTTTCCCGGCGCTTAGCGCCGGGATAAGAAAGGTATTACAACGTATTAGTTTCATTCCGATTTATTCTCATTGTTATGAAGATTCATTTTCTAGCCTTTTAGAATGTAACAACCTGAAAATTTTACAGGCACCGGGCGCCAGAAATTTTTTTTGCTCGGTTACCGCCCTGTGAATATAGGTATGTATGTTTTAAAGAACGCTATCAAAAAATAAGTTTACAATAACACATTTCTCAACAATGCTCAATACAATCACTAATAACTTGATCACTATTGTGAAAAAATAAACTACTGTGCGCTAATAAATTATTTTTGCGCTAATGGAGTCAAACTGCCATTAGCGGCATTCCTAATGGGTGTGTCGCTAAAAAACACTGCTACCATATGTAAATGTATGGTGACCCCCAAGATCTGCCCATTATATGGTTGAAACAGGCAACCCATAGTATAGTAACCTCATTCTTTCAAACTCAAGAAGTCAACTTTTTAGGCACTTCGAGCAATAAATATACATTTTTAAGGTTTTTAGACAACACCTGATATGTATTTTTACCATATTTCAGGGGTATTAAGACAAAAAATCATAGCTTTTTCTTCAATCAAATATTTAATTGTGGGAAGTGCCATGAAATGTCAATTTGTTGGCAGAAGAAGGTAATTTTTGAACATAAACAGCCAATTTTTCAGCGCTTCGTGCCACGTTTTTTTTAACTCGAGGCTTTATTGAATATAGGCTTTCAATGACACGACACACTCCCCAAAAATTTTTGACCATTTATAAAAAAGTCCATCCCTTGATCTCGGAGCTGTTAAGGTGCATGCCCTTGAGAAATCAATCAATTTACAAAGAAGAGAATTAATAGATTGATCGAAAATGGAATTTAACTATGTACAATGGATTTGTATTGTCGTTAAACTTTTTCGGAAATCAAGCCAAAATTTATCTTCACCATTCTTAGATATTCAGAATTTCGCTGCTCAAATCAGTCATAAAAATTACGTACGTGTTTTGACATCTTCGACATAAACGTTATCAGAAGCGCTGAAAAGTTCGAAGGACAAAGGTTCGACATCCAAAAGACCATATAAATGTTCACGACCGATATCGATTCGCGACGAAACGCTTTTTGCTTGGAAAGGATGCACGGGCGGTAAAACATCGTTATTTTCTTGTTCTAAATCCAGAAAATTCAACCAGCAGGTTTCGTCCTGAAACGAAAAAAACATGTGGATACTAATCAGTAATGAGCGATAGCAGAAAATCTTGCTGGTTAAAATATGGACAGAAAACAAAAATGTGCGAATTTGGGAAGTTTGCTTTGAGTTCGGAAATGGTAAAATTTTTGCTGTTTTGCGCAATTTTAATTTTTTTCTAGTTTCCTATAAGGTTGAAAACGTCAGCTATACATTAGTTGACCGAATCGCACTACTCCAGGTCTATTGAAGATTAAACTCATGTCACCTACTTCTTCTAGTATATCCACGAAATTAGTCAAGGACGTGCCACCCTGGCTAGTAATACCCGCGTAGCTCGAAGACTTTTGCATTCTCGAGCTCCATACTAAAGCTTTGTGTGGAAAATCAAAGAGCTCCAAGTCAAAGGGTCGTCCATTGAGTCGGTACCTGAATGAAACGTGAACAACACACGTTCATTGTACAAGTATTTTTCAAAAAGGTGTGTATGTATTTTTCAAAGAGATCATATCAGCATCCTAGCAATTTTGATGGACCCATGAGATCAAAATTTCAAATTAAGGTGAAGTCCACAAAGACTTCCATCTGGTTATACAATGCACGAATCAAATTTTACCTCTCTGACAACTCGTTATTCAAATTATTGCCCGGTTTTTGAGACATCAAAGAACCAAACTTTTGCAATGCTTTCGTAAAACTGCTCAAATCAATTATTTTGTTCAATTTTTGGCACATTTTTTGCAATAACGCGAAATAAATAACGATACAGCCGGCCGAATTGGTACGATCCAAAAAGACAGGGGCACATTCCAACATTGTCGAACGGATAACCGCCAGAAATTCGTGAAATTTTTCTTCGTCAAATTTCAAAGCTCTGTGAGAAAATTTTCAAGATTACGCTAAAGAATTAAGTGGTGTTATAACCATAAAACGTACTCCGAAAAATATACAATAAAACCAACGAAATTTCTAGCTAGATGTCTCGAATCGGAAAGAAACACTGACAAAACGATATCTTTAGCGATTGGAATCATGCGACGGTGTAAATGGAGGACAACTTTTCTGAAATATAAAAAAATTGAATAGGCTTCGAGCAATACAGCACAAAGAAGGCGCTCACTTTTTCTGGGAGTTTAAATTCCTCATGGCATAAAATAAAATATCTATAACTAATAACTGAAATCGTGTCGCATTCGGGAATAACAAATGAAGCGGTTCATGTAGAGACGTAATCAACCGATTGTGATAAGCTTCATTCGACAAGAAAATTTCACGGAACATGCTAACATAAAGAAGAAAACTTTTGTTAAAAGGAGATGACATTGTACAACTCAGACGTTATGATCGATGTAAAAAGTTTCATAAACCGAAGAATAAAAATCACAAACATTTACTTATCGTTCGGCGTCGATCTGGAGACGCAAAAAAGCGTCAAAGACACTTCTAATAAAATATTGCATCCGTTCAATTGATCGGACGATAACTTTCCTCTTGGAAATTTATTCGTGCATTTTTGCGAAGCAAATTTTTGATTGAATTGAGCCAAACTTTTCAAAGATATTGATGCGTCTATAAAATCTGGCATAGAATCAACCGAATCTGTAGATTCTAGCGTCAACGGTTTTGGTCCGCAACATAGCCTCGTTGCTTTCTTCTAAGAAAAAATAGTAGTGAACGAAAGTTATACATGTGGCATGAAATTTTAGATAAGGCAATAACATTAACAAGACGCAACTCCCTTTGTAGCATAAAAATAATGATCTCACATGGACGTGCTTTCGTTTCAGCCCAGCCGACGCTGAATTCGTCCGTATATAAACAAAAAACATCCGATTATTTGGTTCCAGAAATTCTGAAAGAATTAGTAAGTGCATGTGTAATAAAGCTAGAAGATTTTAGCATACCGGGACAACAGAATTGCACTAGTCCAAAAAGAGACCCGTTGTCCAAAACGTCCCGCAATTCGTAAGGACCATCGACGACTCGGAATCTCGAATTTTCTATGAACAAGGCATCACCGTTCATAATTTCCGATGTTGAGTCTTCCGATCTATTCTCTATTTTTGCAGTATTCGAATCGACCAATAATGTATCTTCAATTGTAAAAAGATTACAAAAATTTTCAGAAATCCATAACTTGGCTCGTGTCATTTTGAAATAATCGAGCTTAATTACACAAGAATGAGAACTTCAAAAGCTAATCAAGCCTACATAAACTTCTTAAAGAACTAATACAAAGTCATGGATTAGTTGCACATTAGCACCATTCAGCACAGTCATCACTGTTTGGACATGATATAAGCTAGCCGTATCACGTATTAACCGAGGGTGCGGAATATTTTTGGTTGTATATTACAGTTTCCCTAACATAAGAACATGATTGTTTTTGAATTGACAAAAATACCGAGAAAAAGCTGCCACACTAGTTTTCTCAAGGATTTAGATATTTTCCTGCAGGCCCGTAACTAGGAAGGAATGGGGGGATTCTCCTCTGAAATGAAATCGAACAAAAAATTTTTAGCCTGTCTGATAACGCGGCTCCAACTGAAAAGGAGCATTTTCGTAAAGTTTAGAAGGCCAAAATTTCAAAATTTTGCTGCGCTTCGCGCCGGTCATGAGTCTTAATCAGGTCTGTAGGCAGGGGGTTGGGGGCCATGACCCCCCCAAATGTTTCAAGTGTTAAAAAAGGTAATTGGTTCTTTTTTGTTCAAGGAAAAGTCAAGTCGAAAACGCCAATTTTACACTAAATAAGTGGAAAAAAATGTGTGCCCCCACCCGAAAAAAATTCCTGGCTACAGGCCTGGTCTAATAGTAATTGCTTTCTATCCGGCGCAGCCCTTAGCATATCAGCTTTCACTTACCAATTAACCTTCAACAGCGTCTATCAATTGAATTACCTGTCTTTTTTTATTAGTTAAAAGTCCGAAAATTGAGATTTTCGATCAATCGTCTGAATTTTTTCTTTCGCTGGCTTGGAACATTTCAAACGTTTTCAACGGGAACTTTTGCATTTATAAACGATGAACATTGAAGACATCATTCTAGACTGTGAATTTAAAGCTTCTATTAGGCAACGTCTGTTGCAAAGATTCATTTTCCAGCGTTTTAGAATATAAAAATTCGAAAATTTTCATATTCTAAAACAATAAGCAACAAAATTACGGCCTATTAGTATGATTTTAATTTACATTTCAATGTTGCGAAGATTCATTTTCCAGCGTTTTAGAATGTAAAAACCAAGTACATGGAATCATAATCAGAATCGTAGAAACGTTAATAGCAGATTTCATAAGAAACATATGGTTAATATGCTTTCAACTGTTGTGGAGCATTAAACCAATGTATCGCTCATCGGCACAACGTGACTTACTTGATTAGAATTTTCTCTATTTTTTTATTTTTGTAGGTTTCCGACTGCTTAAACATTAGAATATTTGGGTATGCTCCTAAAATGCAGAAAATACGTTCGTGGCAACATTATAAACGTTTTTAAAAATGCGGGATATTTTTGGAAAATGAAGAAAAAAATTTTGGATATGGTTTTAATGTAAACAAAATCTTCGAGGACAAAACGGTGTGCAGCTACATTATCAGAATGTAACTTGATAGACGTATACCGCTTCGCTAAATTTGAATAGATTATTTATTCATAGTTTATTACCAACTCAAAAATAAATTTTGATCATAAATAGCAGAAGTTCCCAAGGTCAGATTTTTCAGGTAGGGGTAAAGTTGAAAATTTTCGGGAGTAGTGTAAGCTAAATGTTCACTAAACACTTCGTTTTGTCTCAAAATTAGGCAACCAATGATCAATTTTTAGGACTTTAGGTGGGGGTAATACCCCCCTCATACCCGTCCCCATGGGGTAGTCTGATGATTAGTCTAACTTATCTGTTTTAACTATCAAATTTCACAGATTTTTTGAACCTAGCTAAAAGTCGACTTATTCTGGAGTTTCGCTCCGGACCTCACCAAGAGGCTCTTACACGACATTCTGAACCTTTGAGCCTGACAATCGGTAGCTATACGCGACCTCACCAGATCGAGTTTCGTCTATGTTAAAAATTTTTTGGAATACCCTTCAAAAAAATTCTTGGGTACAGGCCTGTATGTCATGGTAGGGATGCAGCTAACGTTATAAATATCTTGATCGACGTTACGTTTTAATCGAGTGCGTATTGATCTTGTGTTTTTTCTTTTTCACTCTTCCTTTTTTGAACCGTTACGTACTAACCCAATGCGTTTCAAATGATTCAAATTACTATGTCAAACAGTATAAACTCGGCTGAGCTCATGCAAAGCAGTTAAGATTTTGCGAGAAGTTCGACTGTATGTAGTGGGACGAGACCATTCAAAAACTAACCTTGATTTCGGCAACATGGAAGCTGAGCAAGAAGCGAAATCTGCGCAAAAATTATATCGCATTAAATGTCAATTCTAGATCAAGAACATGAATCTTACTTCCAAGGACGAGGATGACGATGGTAAAGCGCGTAAAGTAAACTTGAAATTTAGATGATCTAATAGAACATTGGACGAAAGATCAATTTCGAATAACTGTTCTTTGCACGAATCGCTAAAAGTTAAAAAACATTGTATATAACATTAATAGAATTTGAGTCTTTTATAAATTATGAACGAAGAGCAAAATGATAAATCCTACAGTTCAAGTTACAGGGTCGATGAAAACGGAGCTGGCTTACGTGCTGGGTGATAATCGATAACATTTGACCGTTTTATCATCTGACAAATCGCCATGTAAGGTATGCTGACGTAAAAGTCGATGAAGTGGAACTTCGGACCAACAGGAGGGTGCATGAACACTCCATTGAGCGTCAACAAAGGGTAATGGCGAGGACTGCGTCAATTCCCAGACATTCCTCATGTGTTGGCAATCCAAAGGTTGAGAAAGAAGATCTGAAAGCAGTCAACAATATACCAGCATTGATTCGTGCTTAATTTTATTTTTAAAGTGAACGCATATGAATATTACATGATCAGTTGAAGATTTTGTCGCCGTGCACATTTTTGATAAAAAGTGAAATTTCTAACCCGTAGAATTCATAGGTTTCCCTAACCGATTCAACGAAGATTCGAAAACGCACTCGTTGTCATCGATCTTGATCAGAAAAGCGTTAGCACTGGCAGATCCAGCGATTATATCATCTAAGTGAACATTAATATAGAACTGAAGAAAACGGACATTTCCACTACAGTACGCTTACTATTAGGACCATGACAAACGGTGGTGAATTTTTCGTCGTAGGTAAACTTCGTCAGAAAATGCCCATCTCTGGTATCCAGTAATAGAAGCGCCCCGTCGGACATCAAAATAATCATGAAATCAGTTGGAATGCCATTTTTATCAGTTCCATTGTACATGATTATTTCTTTCACTTTTGCGTTCAAATCGTTTTTCGAAAAATTAAACTGCCGACAAGCAGTATCCTCAAGTCCTTAAACAATAAAAGTGATCGGGATAATAATTCGATGCACATGGTTCAGTTACACAGTATTATAATGAGGAAATTAACGCGAACAATCAAATAATTGTTTCAGTTTTCGTTTATGAGCATTGTGAACGTCAACTTACCCGACAGATCGTCTCTAAATTTGTAAACTAGTAAAGCTGAAACAATATCCAAGTCGGTCAAAAATTCCCGACTCCTTTCCACGAAAACGTAAACATGCGAAGAAATCGCCGAAAATTCTATAAATTTGATCGAAAAATCACAACTAAACAAGCTATCCGGCATAATCAAACATTGGCACGGTGATAAGTCAATTTTGGGTTTGAAATCTTCATAACCGATTCTTAAAATGTCTTCAGTCGTCGACAGAAGCAAATTTTCTGACTTGGGATGAAGCGACGTCATCTTGTTCGAATTTTCGTTGGTCATATTTGAGTCGAAAATAATCGTCGGTGGCGCCGGATAATCGGCGTTGGTTTCATCATCTCCTTCGAGTGAAAATTCGTCGATGTCTTCCACATAAAAGCTGTCGAGGGGTTCGCTATGAATATCGGCTGGTAAATCGGCGGCGAACGAAATTTCATTGTAACCCTTGTCCAAGTCATTCAGGTTCGCACCTGAAGAACAAAAATTTATTTCGACAATTTTACGTTTCCCGCCAATCATAAAACTAGCGGCTTACGTGGATTATGAAAACAATCTGTCGTGCAAATTACATAACAAATGTGACTACGATTGATGTTAAATTGATGAATTTAATACATTTCACAATTTAAGAGAAAATTTATTTACCTAAATCAGGCGTTATTAGTTGTAGTTCTTCCAAATCTTTATTAATAATCTCAGTCAATTTTTTGTCGATATCGGACGTTTTCACGGTTTTACCGCCGCCGAAAGAAATAGTAGGTTGGTTCAAGACTGAATCGGTTTTGTTAGTTGTTGTTTCTCTCATTTTTGTTTTGATATTCTGCTGTAGCTTGTAAATTAAAACGCACGGTTTAACGCTCGACTTGTACTCTAAATCGCATCCAATAAGCAAATAATCGATTTTGTCGTCTTGTTTCCTGGAATGCCGTCGAGAGGTCCCCCTGGTTCTGCTGACAGTACTCATACAATTGACCGTAAGAACTTTGTTCGATTGTCTGAAAAACTCCGTAAATGCAAATCGAAAATAGCGCAGAATTTGAATTATTTGTACTTTGACGGAAAATTTTTTTCCTTGTGTTCAACAAGGCCATCGGACCACGGATCGAGTTTTATCACGTCAGTTTTCTAAACGCGCAGGAAGATTAAACAGAAAGAAAGTAGAATGAATACTTAAAACTCCGAATTAAAATCGTAATAGAAATTATTCAAACAAGCTCATTTTCTACATAAAGTCTCACGTTGAATTCTTTTTCAATCGTGAAAAAACAAATATGACCATCTGTTGTTGAACTGACGACCCAATCGCAATTATTAGTTCTACTGACACAATTGATCTAAAGAGTTTGATTAAATAAAAATTTGAGTCTTGGAACAAATCTACATTTTTTATATGCATAACTATGTATATGTGCAGTGCAATTTCTTACCTGAAGATCATTACCCATATCCAAGGCGCTTGAAAATGCGTACGTAACCGCAACAGGCACATTACCAGTAGAAGGATCATCCTGTAAATGCGGACAATTCGAATTGTGTCTTTCGTGTTCGGACCTACAAACGCCAGTGTGATAAATATAATACGAAACCGCAAGGCAAGGCGACGAATGATTGTATAAAATAAGCAATCATCATTCATACCATGGTTCATCGGTGGGTTCCCATGAAATAAGGCATACGTTACAGGCAAAACACAGCAGGCGATCATCGCTGCGATTATTGGGTTGATGGAAAAACCCAGCTTCAGCGAGACGGTCTGGGGAGCAATAGCTGGAAAAAATATTTATCAATTTCCAGAGAAAATCGGAAGTAATTGATTGAAATATATAAAGCATAAAAGCGCAAATAATGCAAAATCAAAAAAGAAACCCGTTTTCCTGTTGGGAAAAGAAAACAGAAAAATAGACAGAAGTACATGAGTTAAACTCGAAATAAGATGAAGAGAAACATGTAACACAAACGCCTGGGAAGGATACTGTAATGGAATACAAAATTTAATAACAAGAATCAGTTAAGAACATTTAGCTCTTTAACGGAATTGGCCTCTTTTTTTATCTTATACGTATTCTACTGCCTTAATTACAAAACCAGCTAAATTCTAAATTTCATACTAACCTTTCGCAGTTTTTTTCAGCAAAGTGCAGACTTTTTAGGCTTCGTACAGAATTTTTTTTGGTGATTTCTGCACTCATGCAATATCTTTTGAGTCACGTGTTTGATCACATTGGATACAGAAAAGATGTAATTTGGTGAATTTTAGAAGGTCATAATCTCTAAGTTTTCCGGCGCTTGGCGCCGGTTATAACTTTAATAATCATTATTATTTATTTCGTAGCTCAAGCGCGGCTTCTAATATGTCTGCCTTCACTTATCATTTAATCTTATTATCTCATGTTTTACAATTGGCAATCTTCAATATTTTATCTTGATATTTAATTAAGATTCACATTTTTTCCTTTTTGAGAAAGATCAATACGTCAAGTCTGTAAACGTTTTGAAGCGATTATTCTTTTTTAAACGTAAAATCAATCCAAAAGCTTCAAAGAAGTAGTTTTCGGAAATTTCTACTCTTCTTACTTATATCTTTTCGACCAAGTTCATGAGAGTTTGCGAATGAATTAATGGTTTTAAAATTTTTCAAATATAAAATTCTAGAAATTACGACTTTTGAACACAAAATTCGAATCTAATTCTTGAAATAAATACTCGGAAAATTGATTTTCCAGCGTAGCAGAATGTCAATACCCAAAAAAAATTTCGGCGCACCGCGCCGGAAAGATAAATGTTTTCGGGCTCTCACTTGTCATCATAGAGCACTTAACCGTCGATTTCTCATGTAATTCAAAGTCATTATGCTCTTGGATAGTTTGCTGGAAAATTTGTTCCACAATACTTGTAGATTAGACTTCGATCAAACTCAAAAATTTCGAATGTTTCCACAATTTTAATGAATTAACGGCTCTAAAAAAACAGAAGGTTTGAAAAAGCTCAAAAATACATAAATAAAGTATCTATGAGCATTTTTAGCGAAAAACGATTTCGGGAAAACGGGAAAACAAATTTTAACCCCTACCCTTGTGGAAAAGGTCCGGGGGAAAAACAGTGTTAACAGGAGAAAACCACAGTGCATGAACCTTTTTTGGCTTTTCAGCACTGTGCGAAAAGCCCAGTGCAGAAAAAAACTGCTTTCGCAACATGCTGAAATATACAGAAAAAAAGGAAAATAAAGGAAAAAATAAACAATTACTTGGGAAAAACGATAAAATGTACTGATGAAAATAAGTACAAAATCAGAAAAGAGAATGAAAACATATCAGATTTCATATTAAGTTGCGGATTAATTATTTTACATGAAATCGTGAGGCCATGATGCCAAGGTCATTCGGCGAGCAGCTTCGCTAACGAGATATCGTTTATCGTAACCCGTCCCGTCTTTATTCAATGAGAACGTGTAAGGATGTTCGTACGTTAGCCGAAATCGTTCCATTATCGATGTGAAAACGTTGAGAGTCTCTGGTCTAAGCTGAAGAGCGTCATCTTCAAGTTTTCTGATCAACGTAACAAACGTCTCCGGCACAACATGAAGTAATACCCTTGCCCACTAAAAAATTGGAGCATTTAGAATTTTAAAGTCTTATATTATTCTCGGAAGTGATTAACTTAACCTACAATTTCCGATTTTTAAATTTGGAGTACATCATATAACGACACAGGGGGATATTATCACCCCTAGCGGAATCTCGAAATACCCCGAAAAATGGTGCACTAGGTGGTTGAATTTGCTGAAAAATATGTGAGAAAACTTGGGCTGGAGTATAGTTCAGTGTATATCATGCAATCGTGTAAAGTTTTTGTTCTTAATTAGAAAGTTATTAGCATTAAAAAAGCATGTGAGAAAAGAGAATTATTCTGCTAAGCACAAAAAATGGCGAGAGCAAACAACACTGTTGATTCATTTCCTTATTTGTAAAAAAAGTAAAGAACACTGTTGGTTAATTTCCTTATTTATAATATTATATATATTACGCTGTTACTCACATGGAAAATTCTCAGAATCGAGGAAAAAATTGAAATCTGCTCAAATTTGCCATGGGATAAAAGCATCTCTCATAAGATTTTTATGTCTTAAAACTGTTCTTCGGTCAAAACAATAAATTTCATTGCTTAAAAAATCGGAGCGAATCTCCGATCGAAAAATCGAAAAAGAAATTTGGCACTTATGAAAGTTAAAAATGCGTGCAAAATGACTTTCTGGAGCAAAAAAATATAAAATGAAAATCTGAATAAATTTTAAAATTTTGGTTTTATTAACGTATAGAATGAAAAACTAACTGGATGAAGATGATTCAAAATTTATTTATTGGAGTTTGGAAATCGCCAAAATCGATAAGTAAGCTTGTAAAAGATGTTTTGATGTTGGTTGAATGATAAAGTTGAGACAATTTCTTATCTCATTTTGCTATGACCATAATTCATTATATTGATCAAGTGAGGAAAAATAAGAATAAAATCAGCAGGAAAGTTAGAAACCTAATTGATTACTTTGTGTTTTTTGTACGAGCTCTTTATACATGTACAAACAAAGACCGTGCAAAAGGGTACTAAGGTCGTAAAGAAAATTAGCAAAAATAAAGTCCCAATATGACATTTGCGAAAACTACTTCCACGATGCTTTTGAATTCTATTCAAACTCGGCTCTATGTTCAAAAGTATAGTCCCAATAGAACATTTTTCCTTTCCCAAAAATTTTTTCCGCAAAAAGCACGATTTGGGGAGAAACAGCCACTGAACCAATTTTCGGAATTTTCTGATTTTAGAGCCTGGAGAAGCATTTTCTTACCAGGAAATGCCGAAAAATCTACTTAGTTCATTGTAAGAAGATGCGGAAAAACTTTGTACGGAGCCCAAAATTTTTGCCTCGTACAAAAAAAACTGGTCTTTAGAGATGAAATAAAGCATTACAGATGCACTGAAACAATGAAATGCTAATTAAGTAATAGTACCAGACTTCCTAACTGCCGGCCAAGAGCCAAACTTAGATGAATAAATATGGTCAAGTTCAAGAGCGGTACATCAGATTTTGAACTCCTAAAACGCACTACAATGCAACTGTTTGATCTTGACTGCCATTTTTTTCTAAAAAGAGCTACATCATAAGAATCGTAGACGAAATTCCCTAACTTTTCCAGGTTCACCAGGTATGATTTTTTCCACTGACTGTTCCAGGTTTTCCAGATTTGTTGGACACCTTGTGCTTGACAACGAGGAAAACGATTCGGGAACCAACCAGTTCCTTCATTCTCCAGGCATTCATTCAAAGTTCCTTCATTCAACCACTTCCTTCATTGTTCAATCATTTTGGGCTGGAAGGTACCAGATGAACTGATCGATTTTCCAGGTATGGAACAGGCCAGCGCAGAAGATCCGAGCACACTTTACTTTTTGCAATGACTCGCTGATTTTTACATGTCTACCGAATACAAAATTA
Source organism: Romanomermis culicivorax (assembly GCA_963922205.1). Lineage (NCBI taxonomy): Eukaryota > Metazoa > Nematoda > Enoplea > Mermithida > Mermithidae > Romanomermis > Romanomermis culicivorax. The sequence goes on from CAWUHX010000468.1 coordinate 109,858, forward strand.
CTAAATCTGACTTCCTTTACTTTCCAAGATATCGAAGATTACATTATTACACAATATACGTATAGCCGTTTGAGAAAGTTACGACATCAGCACTCTGATTCAACATATACATGACTAAAAACGGTGGAAGATGGTTACTACAAAGCTGTGCTCACTTTTTTCTCAATTTTCGATTTATTCTCATCGAATCTAGCCAACTGTTGTTCGATGGCACGGAAAATTTCTTGCGCCTCGTCGTCTTTGTCCTCACCTTCCAGGGAATCAAACAACATTTCGGCCTTAAAGATCCGCCAAATATTGGAATATAAAAATCTAATTAGCCATCATTCTGAAACTTGCTTCGTTGATTGTCAATTCAATCGAAACTAGAGAATCGTTAGTTGCAAAACCCGATTTCGGCGAAGGTCTACGTTTCCGTAAAGCTGTTTCCAAAAAGAATGTTCCACACAAACTTCGTCGACCGTTAATACCGCGAACATCGTTGAATATCAAGCAATCGCGATGGCGGATGTATTGTGCGTGAAGAGTATTCGTCCCTATAAATGTATGATATAAAGTTAATGAGGAATGGCAGTATAGAGTACAAGTCTAGGATTAAGATATTGAGGTATTGTGTACCATAATCATTTTTTTCTAGTTTACTCAACTTGCTTCATTGTGAGAAGAATAACATCGAATTTGAAAATTTGAGAATTGGAAAGATCAGTTTTCGAACACTGCAGTGAATGAGCCAGATCGGTTTTACAGTTGCCAAACGAATAGAAAACAATACCACAAGGTCTGGGTCCGAGGGAATTCTCTAAATAAACGTCCGAAATGTAATATTCGCCCGAGTCATTGATAAAAATAATAGCGTTCGCGGTGGACGCATAGCAAGCGCTAACGAGTGGCGTTGTTGAACTTTGAATCCTAGAGTCTAGACATAATCGTTTCTTGACCGAGAACTGTATGTCCATCTGGTCAACGCTGGAATTCAACGCAAAATACAGTACTTATACATCATAGCAGGGCATGGTCAGCCAGCTTGAGGGCATTAAACTAGGATTTTGTCACAGCGGTTTTGTTTAAGAAAACCCAAGCAGAGAAAGCTTAAATGGCCATCAAAATCTTTGGGTATAAACTGGGCTCTTGTCAAAAAAGTGTAAGTAAGGCTTCCGAGTTAAAAAGACTAGTAGCATAGCAACTCACATTTAGTTAAAAAAACCAAGGCAGTAAAAATTTTCAAAACTACTTTCACGACGTCTTTGGATTCAATTTACGTTGACAAAAATCTATCGCTCCAAAAAGTTTACGAGTTAATTTTTCTCGAAAAAATGTTTAAAAAAAACGCGAAATTTCATTAAAAATCGAAATGAGATATTGAAGATTTCCATCTAAATATTAGACAATACGCTTAATACAGGGTTCATTAGCACGGTGATAATCATAAATGTAATTGGGGTGGAAGTGCAGTGAGACCCCCCCCCAGAAATCGTCGACCATATGGCTAGAAATTGGGCGACCGCCCCTCCCCAGGATTTTCCAATCCTATGGCTAGCCATATCGTAGCCGTAGGGACCCCCATACTTTTTGTCGGAAAAATACTGAAAAATGCTAATTTTTGAACAAGAAAATGGTCAAAAATGTTAATGTTCAGGGCGCTTCGCGCCATAAATACATTTTATCTCTTTTTAGAATAAAATCACTATTTTTTAAACTTTTTCGAACTTTTTTCATTAAAAAAATCAAATTTTTTTTTGGGGGACCCCTCGTCCCGAAATTTTGGGAATTACCGATCCCCGGCCCCAAAAAAGTCGCCCGACATCCCCCCCAGACCTCGGGGCCACGTTACATGTATGGTGATAATCATGGCCGTGCGCAAGGGGGGACGGGGGGCGGCCGCCCCCCCCCCATTGAGGCAGTAACTCTAAACCGAAAACATGCGTTTTGGTGGACTTTAAAAGGTCAAAATCTCAAAATTTTCCGGCGCTACGCGCCGGTCATGGGTATAATTACAACTATATTCTATCAGGCGCGGCCGTTAGCATATCTACTTCGACTTACTAATTAATGATCAACAGTTTCTATCAATCAAGTTAGCTCGTTTCATTTTCTAATCGTTTACAGTCAATTATTTCGCCGAAAATAGAGATTTTTCATCAAGTCTCTCAATTTTTTCTTTCGATGATTGGAATTTTTTTAACGTTTGCAATCTGAACTTTTGCGTTTATTGAAGGTGGAAATTGAAGACATTACTCTAGAACGCGATTTCAAAACATTTGTTCACGAATTATCTGATGGAGAGATTTATTTTTCAGCGTTTTAGAGTACAAAAACCCGAAAATTTTTCCGGCGCTACGCGCCGGAATGGGAGGCAAATTACGCTTCATCAGTCTGATTTTAATTTATTTCCCAACGTTATGAAAGTTCATTTTCCAGCGTTTTAGAATGTGAAAATCAAAAAATTTTTCCGGCGCTCGGCGCCGGACCATTCTATAGAACACCAATATATTCTTCATGAGCTCATTTTGACTAACATAATCAGAATTTTCTCAATTTGTTTTCCTCATTTTTGCAGGTTTCTGACTACAAATACAACAAAATGCTTGGGTATGCTCCTAAAATGCATAAAAAAGGATCCGTAGCCACATTATAAGCGTTTTTAAAAATGTGGAAAATTTTTGGAAAATGAGGAAAAAAATTTTGGGTCCGGTTCTCATGTGGAAAAAATCTTAGAGGAAAAAAACGGTGATGCACACAGTATATCCGCGTAAGATCAACATTTTCTGGGGCTATTCAGTGAAAAAATCTAGTCCGCCCCCCCCCCATGAAAAAATCCTGCGCACGGTCCTGGTGGTAATGAAACCAAAGCCATGCTAATGACTGAAAGGGATAAATTTTTGAAAAAAGTTCGGGTAGAAAGTTAAGGATGTCACAAAATTGGGGAGAAAAATCAAAAATCGTGGTTTTCACAAACAACAACTTCATCAATATCTCTATATCCTCATTCTCTTCGTCACTTTGTTGCTTAATGGATGAATGTCGCTCGAATCTGAATTTGCTTCGGCGCTAACATCTTGGACACTACTTGGATAATTTGAAAACAGCTGTTTTTACATATGCTGAAGTTTAGTCAAATCAGTTAATGGTGAGTAGCAAATGTAATTCTACGTTTTCTGAAAAATTTATCGGGAACCAGTATTAAAGTTGAAGTACAGTTCCAGATAAAAATGAAAGCATGAAAACTTTTATCCAAACAGAATGTGAATTCAGCGATTCCTAAACTTATTACTGTCTAACCAACTACTGAATTGAATATTTATATTTCGGTCAACTAATCAGAGACATAATGTAAGAATGAGCTGATTTAATTAGAATCAAATGGAGTTTTATTTTTTTAAAAGTACCAATATCAAACATGATTTCATGAGTTAATACAATAAAAGCATATGTTATCAGAATTGAAAAACTCACACATTAGTTTGACACCAACAAAGTAACATTAGTCAAACGTGCTAACTGTGCTAACGAAATATTTTTTCATTAGCAAGAATGCTAATGGGACTCGTGCTAAAAAACCCTGGTCTAATATGATGAAAAATTTTAAAGGTTAAATGATACGTGAAGGTTTGAAAGCCGTGCCTGAGCTATAGATACAATGATGATTATCAAAGCTGAATCGGCGCAAAGTTTTGATTTGATATTTAAACCTTCTAAAACGCACAAAAATGCATCTTTTCTATGTCCAACCACAAAAATTCTGAACTTTTTCTGTTCATTCAGCGGGATTAGGGAACTTGAATCCGTAATTTTTGTGTTTGATTCAAATAGAAAAATTGACAATTGTTGCCACAATTTTTCGATCAAAATTCTACGCAGCTTTCGACTTAGTTTTCTTCAGGGGAAAGTAATTATAGACACCCTTATTTCAATTTTTACATCGTCGTTAGAAAGAAATTCGTAGCCGAAAATGGAAGAACAATGTAAACTTCCTGTCCAATCTCATAGAAAATATTTGAATTTTCGCAACATTCCATTTCGTTTTGAATCGGTAACCGTTTTTTCGATCTGTTTATTTTATCTCATTGGTTAGATAATAATAGGGTAGGCAAGCAAAAAGCCTGATTTGCAAGAAAAATAATTAATTTTTCGGCATTTTCGATAAATTACTGACTGCAAAAGCATGAATATGTACAAAAAAGCTCAAAAATATAAATAAAAAGCAAATGACGGCATTTTTGAGCGAAATATAGGCGAAAAAAATTTTGACATTTCTCGCTAAATGAGGAAAGAGTCGGTTTATCACGTCGACAGACTACCAATTTTTTGGCAAATAAAATTTTAAACATACTTTGTTGTTAAAGCGAGGTCGCTGTCGCTGATTTTTAATATAATGTCAAAAATGTCAATTGACCCCAAGGTCAAAACTTATGGTGACCACAAAAAAAATTTTCACGTGTGGAAAAAATTTGATTTATTTCTACATTTGTGGAAAAAAGTTCACGAAAAAACAGTGTTTCTATGAAACTTTTGACATGAAACATTTCCAAAGTTTCCACTATGTTTCTAGGGAGGAAAATTTTTTTCCTACCCATTAGAATAAATTTTTTTGTCTTTTGTGCCAACTGGCATAAACGTACGTGCACAAAAAAAACACTCAGTAGTGAGTGAGTGTGAAGCCTTTAGGCTTAAAACATACCTGTAATTGGGGGGGGGGGTTGGGGGGGACCCCCCTAACTTGGTCAACCATACATATACCCAACCCCCCCCCCCAGCTTGGAAAAAATTAGAAAAAATTGGCAAAAAAGCGTGTTTTTGACAAAAAAAATGACACTTTCGAACCGCGCACTGGAATAATAGAAAAGTTATCAAATAATTAAAATCTCGCTATTTTCCATTTTATAACGCATAAAAATGCATCTCCGGGCAGGAGACACTGTAACCCACTGTTTTTTCCACATTTGCACTATAATGTGGAAAAAATCTGGAATGTGGAAAAAATTTTCGAGGTCTTTCCACAAATGTGGAAGAAAAATTTGGGCTTTTCATATTGAAAAGATGTATTTTGATGTCTGATGAAAAAGATGAAAGATAATCATCATCATTATTTATTAAGTAGCTCAGGAGCGGCTTTTATCATGCCTACCCTCACTTACCATTTAATCTTTAATAGTTTTCATCATCTTAAACGTATTATATCATGTTTTAATCGGTAATCTTCAATATTTTATCATACTATTTAATGAAGATTCGCATTTTTTCCTTTTGAGAAAGATCAATACGTCAAGTCTCTATGCTTTTTGATGCGATTATTCCTTTGCTAACGTGAAATCAATTCAAAAGCTTCATGAAAATATCTTTCGGAAATTTCTACTCTTCTTACTCATTCGTTTTCGGCCAAGTTCATGAGAGTTCTAACGTAAAATCAATTCAAACACTTCATAGAAATATCTTTCGGAAATTTACACTCTGCTTACTCATATATTTTCGACCAAGTATGAGAGTTTACAAATAAATTATACTGGTTTTAAAATTTTTCAAGTAAAATTCTAGAAATTACGACTTTTGAACACAAAATTCAAATCTAATTCTTGAAATAAATGTTTGGAAAATTGATTTTCCAGCGTCGCAGAATATCAATACCAGTGTTTTTTTTGTGCCAAAACATGCTTTTTGGCACAAAAAAATTTGGAATGGCACAAAAAATTTTGAGCGTTTGTGCCAATTGGCACACATTTTTTGGCTGGTCAAACATTAAATTTTCTTGATTTTTAGACGTTTTAGGGTTTAGACGTTTCTTGATTTTTAGACGTATTTTTAGACGAATCAATTTATATAATATTTCCTATTCGTACATTTGACCCGAACGCGAACGATTTCTCATTGAACAGTGTATTAGTATCGTTGCAGCAAACTTTACAGGCTGTCAAGACTGATGAGTGAAAAGAAATTCTGAATATTCTCTCTTCATTCAGTCAGATTCGGATTTAAAACTGAAATTGTTACTTTTTGTGTTTGATTGATTCAAATAGAAAAATCGATATCGTTGATAATGGCATAATGTTCCGATCGAAAATTAACACGATTTTCGACTTTATTTTCTCTAGTCTTTACATGGTTGTTGAATAAACATAACAGATATTCGTTCGTAGTCGAAAATTGAATCAATTTGAACTTCCTGAACAATTCTAGAGCTATTTAAATTGTCTCAGCATTCCATATCCTTTTGGGATTTCGTGAACTATTTTGTTGCACAGTTTTTTCTCTTCTCACTGAAATGGTTAGCTGAAAAATAGGTTGGGCACGATTTTTACAAAAAATTAATGCGTTAAACAATAACTTTTCATCAACCTTTCGGCCTAAAACTTTTCCGCAGTTTTCAGTATGTCTCTAGTAAAAAAAAATTTTTTATGCCATTGGCACAAATTTTTTTGGCCTCTTGTGCCAATTGGCACAAATGTCCGTGCACAAAAAAAAACGCTGATCAATACCCAAAAAATTTTTCCGGCGCTTCGCGCCCGAAAGATTAACATTCCTTTTGGGTTCTCACTTGTCGTCATAGAGGACTTGACCATCGATTTCTCATGTAATTTAAAATCATTATGCTTTTGGATAGTTTGCTTGAAAGTTTGTTCCAATGCTTGCAAATTAGAATTCAAACTCGAAAATTTCAATTTTTTCCTCAATTTTAATGAATTGACGGGTTTGAAAACACCAGAAGGCTTGAAAAGACTCAAAAACACCTAAATAAAGCGTCTGTGAGCATTTTTAAGCGAAAAAAAACGACTTCGGGAAAATAGGGAAAAAAATTTTGACCCCTTTCCCCATTTGGGGAAAAGGCCCGGGGGAAAAAAACAGTGGTATTGTGATGTATATAAGTACAATGATATGGCTGAAAATTTTTAATTTAAAAAATTTAGGGGGGAATCCCCCCTGCCCCACCCTCCCCTCTAAATACGGGCCTGTCCCCAATTACAGGTTTGCATGCAGATCTCGCTGCCCAATGCTTTCTCTTGCCGGTCCGGCCGGAATCGTTGGGATTTTGTAAGGAAGCTACAGTTAATTGCGCAAACGTAATGTTCACATAAGTCATATGCAAGTCTTGCGGTTTGAAACTTAAATAGTCACAATTGAACGAATTCGATAAATATTTCTGCGTCTATTCACAGCATTCGGCCATGAGAAGTAGGGTTCCCAATCCTGATTTTGATCTCGAGTAAGCCATCATTGGGCAATTTTTGATTGAAAATTCTTAGTGTAGAAGCTTGTGAAACGATTTTGACGATAATACTAATTTGTGTCATTTCAATTCGAAACATCCTACAAAAAACAGGCTATATATATATTTATGAGCACTACAATAATGTGGCTGTAAAGCCCTATTCAGAAGTAAAAAATCTTATAGTATGTTTTTCTTGAAAAGTTTCCAAATAATGGAAGTGGAAAACAAGTAGTATTTAGATTTTTGCGATTTTCCAAAAAAATGTACCATCTAGGACTGGAAATTTGTGAGTTCGCTGACCTAACTTTTAAGAAATTTTCGAGTGAAAAATTTTACAGTAAGAGCTTTATGTAAACGATTTTGACGACAGTACTGATTTGTATCAGTTTTCTATTTGTAAGCATGTTATCAATAAACAGACTAACAGGATTTTGGACGGCGACAATCGGCGACAGTCGGCGATTCTAAGGAATGAATAGGAAATTTGCAGAAAGTCTCATTCAGAAGGGAAAAAATCCTGGAATTTTTGTTTCCGACAATCGGCGACGGTCGGCGACTGCACTTCTGAATTAGGCTTTATGTAATTTTATAAAATGATTGTAAATTGAACAATGACAAAAAAACAAGTGTCCGCAAGGTAATTTACACAAAGTTTTTTCTCTATGACGTTTTACTCTAAAAATTAGGGATAATTGAGTAGGTTCACAAATTTCATGAGACATATTGTTGAGAAGTAAATGGTAAAAATATGCAGTTACTTTTTTTACTAATTTTCAAGCATTTCAAGTCTAACTGCTCACAGGTCGAAAATTGTTCGAAAACCCGTGTAAGCATGCAATCCTCCGTCGTCGGACAAAAGACTGCAGCTCGTGTCATAAACCCTCGTTCCCATATTCGATTGGATTTTACTTCCGAAAGCGTTTGGCCATATTTCCTTGTAACAAAATTATGATTTTACAATAATTAACTCTATGTAATTCAACTGAAAAACCTGTCCCTAATGCATATCACTTCCAATACTCTTCTCCGTTCGGTTAGGGTGAGCCAAAAAAAGGCGACCGGTACTACTGACTTTCATAGGACGAAGCTTTTTTAATGCGGTGCTGCCATCCATAAATAAAACATCTGGCATAAATACTGGGAAGTTTCAGCTATAGTGCTCAGATATTGACCGACTAGAATCAAAAATACTGAAAGTCGATTTTTTTCCAAAAAAAACAAAGAAAATTGAAAAAATCAGCATGTTTTATAACAGAAAAAAGTAAAATAGATCCAATCATAAGAACCATATAAACAGCTGAAAGCTACAAGAAAGCCGTTTAAATGTGTCCTCCTTCCTGTTTCAATACTTACTTTAATCTTATTTTTGGAGTGGTGAATAGCAGAATGGATTCTGCTCTGATTTGGCGTGTTTCGAATTTCAAAATGGAAGAGAAAACGTTCTTGCATAAATAGATCGGCGTGTATAGGAGCCATTAATTCAACAACTGCACTGTTTTTGAACATCTGAACTCTTTCCAAAGCACCCTTGTTTTTCTTTATATCGAGAACATCGCCATTTTCAAAAGCATAACCAGCAGCTGCAACATGTGTCAACTTAGCATCACAACCATAGTTCAATTCCGTTTCCAAATAAGATCTGTAAGCGTATCTATCCCCACTGAAATGTTAAAATGTTAAAATTAAAAAAGATAAACATACATTTAATTATAAAACTTACCTGTCAGATATTAATTTTCCATTTAAGTACATCTTGATCTGTTTAAAAAATGTTTTCCCGATCAAATTAATTAGTGCTACAACATTTCCAGTAAGGTTATTGTTGGCGTCTGCTGTTAAAGTGCAAGCAGCGCCATTAGCTTTCGTAATTCGAATAGTAAAATATATAAAATTTTTTGATAAGTCCAACATATATGAATCAGGTGAAATAACAAACTCGTAAGGTCCTTCATTAGTACAAGGATTTTGTAACTGAATTTCAGACCAAAAACTTCTACGAATAGCAACTTGCGTTGGAGGTACGGTAAATAAATCTAACTCCGTTTTACTACTAGGAGACGACGCAGCATCAATAAATTTACTCATTTTGAATAGATATCCTTGAAACTGACTACTCTACGTGGAGTCTTTTTTAAGAATGAGGAACGTCGTTTCAGGTGTTTACGTTTATGTTGTTTTTGATGTTGATGTTGTTGACGCTGACCATCATTTAATTTTTTATTGCTTTTTATATGTATCGTAGAATTTATATGTTTACGCTTCCCTAAACCTTTTCCTTTATGAATGCGCTCGCCCGTTTCGTGTAATAAGCTACCAGCTGCGTTTCGTCCATGCTCAGCAACACTTTCTTTAAAAGAACGACCTTCTACAACATCACCTGCAATTTTGGAACCTGCAGCAAGTGCATGCTTTCCTGCAGATTTTAACAAAGGCATAGCTAGACGCCACAAACTCTTAAAAAAATTACCAACTCCAGCTCCTTGATGTCTATAATAATAGGGGTATGCTGCTCGAAAACCTTCTAAACTACCACCTAATTGAAATTGATTATCTTGAATACTATGTTGATAAATTTTGATCCAGTAATCAACGGTTTCAGGAATAAATACGGTATGCATATTTTGCTTTGAAAATTAAAAGGAACAACAACTAAATGAATTAATTAATTAAGAGCGTTTGCAAAAATTCAACCTGACGACAACGTGTCCAAATGCAAATGAATGAATGAGTAAATAAAAATTTGATACTATGCTTATAGGAATAAAGGAGTACGTCGCCGAAAATGTAATTTAACTATAACATTCCCAAACTGAAAGGGTATAAGCTCATTCATACTGTTTTTTATATTAATCTCGAGTACTGTAATTTCTTTCAATTGAATTGGTATATAGTGAGGTGTTTCATATAAACGACTCACATTATCTTTGTATTTTCCCTGAACATTTACTATACGTAAAAGCGGCGCTAAAGTATTTCCAACAATCTGATTTTCAATAATATTACAGTAAACATAAAAATTCTGTAAATCATTCAAATTTGGTGGTTGAATACCTAACATGTATAAATGATTAGTTCCAGGCTCGGCAAGAAAAACAGCTTTGGATGGTGGAATATGTGTGTTAGAATTTTTTGGAGGTTTCTCTCCAACAGTATATAAGTTAATATTCACAGCTCTATTTAAAAAATCATCAGCAGTTGCATAGGCCTCAGTATTGGTAGCGCCAAATCCGAGAAGCTCCATTAATCGTTTGCTTATTTCGATTTTACGTAAGATTGTACCACTTTTTATTTTCAAATTAACTAATCCTCTACTATGTTCATCGTATGAAAACATGATTTCCATGTTAGTTCCGGCAATAGCTGCTCCAACTTTTGCATTCAACTCTTCAATTAATTCAGATATGGTAAAGTAATGTTTTTCAAAAACTATTACTTTAATTTTTTTGACCTTATTTCCAACACCATCCGTAGTTAACGTTATTACATTATCTCCACCATGATTGGTAAATGTAGCCCAACTATAGGGGTATATTATTTCACTTAGTCCTACCTCCCAGCTTCCATCTAGTTTTAAACGGTAAGGTAGATGGGCTGAAAAATCAGAGGGTTTGTTTCCATTTTTGCTATTACTAGGTAATGTGATATAAAATTGATCTTCAAAGGTTGTCATTATTTATAATGTTGTTTGCTGTTGCTATAGGTACGGTCTTCAATGAATTAGATGACTGTAATACGGTCGGTACGGGGCTAGGTAATAAATATCCTATACAAGCGCACAAAAGACCAACCCACAATTGTGTATTATTATTGTAGAGAGATAAATTTATTATAGCTGTAATGACTACAATGTATATTAGTATGACCTGACTGAAGAAAACCACTTCGTTTCGAGGTAGACGTTTTCCAAAAAACTCCCAAACGCTAATGCGAGACGTTTCTGAATGCGTACTATTACTACTATCCATTTCAAAATAAAAAAGTTTTATTTAACAACTAAACACTCAGTTATAAATTTATAAAAAGGCGGAGCTACTAAAATAACCAATAAAATTATACAAAAATATGAAGGAGGCGGAGCTATCAAAGTGAAGTAAAATTTATATATAAATACATATAGAAGGAGTTAACTTTTTACAAACGTGTACATAATTTATTTCGCAAGTGACCTTTTACAGAAAATTTACAATGAAAAAACTTACAAATCAATCTATCATTATAAACAAAATTTGTGTTACTGAAACTTTTAAACATTTTATACATAGGAACATGTCGCACTTTATAATACAAAAAATATAAAGTATATATACCACAAACCCTACTATTAAAATTTTGTAAATGTTTCTTATTTGTATATATTATTAAAGCATTTTTGTTAATATAATTTATAAAAGCAGGAATAACTGGTGGTAAGCCATAAGAATCAAAATAATATACAGAGTTAGCATTATCAAAATACATAGCTATCCAATGACTTCCTTTTTGAAAAGATGTATCGGTGTTTGCAATTAAAGCCGTGGGTCTTTTAACTATCTTCGGTAGAGTATCGCAAGCAAAAACTCCTAAAAAATTTTGTGATAATAGCTCATCTTGTTGAGCATAATATGTCAATTCAAAGTTGTTCATCCTAATCGTCGTTGTGGTCGTTTTGTATATCCTTTTCTAAAATCCAACTGTTGAATTTTTCAGGATAACCCCACCACTTCACAAGTACTCTATTCTGACCATCTGGTAATTGTTTAGTCTTCAAAACCTTTTCAATTTTGTATTCTTTGATATTAGGATTAAAATCGATTTTCTGTAGTTCTTTTTCATAAAACCTCCTTCTATATATATCTTCGCCTTCCAGATCTTGAATTGTATAAAGTATATGATTTCGGGTCTTCACAACATGTTTTACTTTGAAAACTTCTTCACTCCATTGAGGTAAATAACCTTTGTCAAATACACCTCTATGTTTACTAATTCGCACGTAATCTCCTATATCAATCTTAGGCTTTCTAGTGTATAATCTTTCAGGGTAGAGTCTTTGCCATATAATTTTTTCGTTAGAATAATCTACATTAATAGGTTTTTCCTTAATAGATCTATGAACAGAGTGATTGTAGTTGGAAACAACTGCGGGTAAAATATCAATCCATTTATAAGTGGTAAACTCTGTAAAATATTTAAATAATTTAGTTTTTAAAGTTCTATTAAACCGTTCCACTATTGAACATTTAATGTCTTCGTTTTGAGAAGTAAAAAAATGTATATCGTTAGTTTTCAATAATTTTTGGAAATCTTTGTTGACAAATTCTTTTCCTTTATCGCTGCGCACTCTCCAAGGGATTCGACCTCTTTTAAAATATTTTGAAAAGCATCGCAAACATTCTTTGAGTGTTTTGATTTTAAAGGTTCAACCCATGCGTATTTACTTAATACATCTATACATGTAAGCATAAATTTGTATCCATCGTTAAAATCTGATAAAGAAGACATATCTGCCAAATCAATTTCCCATTGTTGATCCATAGCTGTAACATAAATACGATTACGTGAAAATTTTTTGTTGACTTGTTTATGTAGAGTATAACTATCTTGTTTTGAAAGCCAATCTTTAACATTTTTACGTGTAATTGTTTTACGGTGCTTTCTAGCTTCAGCATATAATTTTTCAATACTAGAAAAAGCTGAGGGATTTCCGTGTAAATTTTTGTATAATTTCGAAAGTAAGGTGTTCATCGCTCTAGTACAAAGGAGTATACCGTCTAAGTGCTCTAGCTTTGCGCCGTATCTTCTTTTCTGTCGAGTTTCCTTTATTAAAGAATGAATCGTCTTTGATATCTTCCTCAGCACCACTTGAAAATAAATCAACACCTTTCACAAGTGGCTTATTCAACCGCTTGACACTACTAACTGCATGATCATCTGATTCTTCCGGAGGTGTATGGTAGGAGAGTTTCCGAGGTAAAGTGAATAACATTTTACGTAATGGGTTTCCTATAGCCTCTAATGGTACATTATATTTTTTCAAAGCATTAACAAACTCATCTACTCCAAGCGTTTGCGTAATTTTTGAACATTTACGAGACAAATCATGTAATAAATCAATAATATGTGATCCTTCAATTAATTTTCCATCAATTAATACTTCACCTTGCTTATTAACATTTATACTAGGGTTACGTCGCACATGTTCCAATAATAAAGATGCCGAGCGTTTAAACTGTTTAGGAATACCGCTAAGTAACTTTTCATCGTTCAACCAATTTTTTTCTTTTTGTTTCAAAATCGTCACTATCCTTCTCATCTTCTTCGTTATCAATAACTTTTTATTTTAAAATCACTGTAGTAGGTTGAGCCTTTTCATGTTCAAAAGTTAAATATTGTGAAAATAGTTGCGAGTACATTTTGTATTGTTCTTCAGGTGTTAACGTATTATCTTTCAAAATGCGCTCTAGCTCGTTACGATACATGTCAACTTGCTTAGCTATACCTGTCTTTTCATTTGAACTCGTCGTCATCGAAGAAGAAGAAACCTGAGAGTTATTCAGTTTATTCAGAACCTCCTGAGGTATAAGAGCAAATTTATTAGCAAATTTCATTCTATAATAATTTCTCTGTAACAAAACTTGCTAATGTAGATAATAAAACGGGTAGTACTAGAGGTAAAAATGCTCCACCACTTTGAACAATTCTTACACGTTTATTATGTAAATCTTTTTTCTTGTTTTTTTTCGTGTCTAGTAGCTAAACCTCTAAGCAATAATTTATGTTTGGCCAATTTCTTTTTTAAGTTTGAATTAATAGGAATATTACCGTTCAAAATGTTCAAACAAATTTCACATATACAACAGATCAAATCGGGGGAAGAATGTTGAAGAAGAGCACGTCTTTGAACACGATTTGAATTTTTTAACACATTGAGCTCGTGAATATATTTCTTTAATCTAGAAGCCATACAGAACAGACCGTACAGTACAAAAAAATTTTACAATAATGACCAAATGATGAGTAAACATTGAAATATTTATTGTATTACATTAAGATAGTAATGAAGCTTCATTTTGTATGACGATATTCAACTCTTCGCGTCTAGAAAAAGCACACAAGTTATTCATATTCATAAAAAATAGTTTATGAGCTGTATCTAGTTTTAAAAAAGATCTTCTACAAAAATAGCGCGAGTTTCGACCATATCCGACTCCGTCAGTAATAGTCTAGCAAAACACCAAAATTGTGTAACTTTTTTACATCCCATAGGTAAACCAACTTCACGCTGTAAATGGTTGCACGCCTTAGCTATGTCTTTGTAAAAAATCTTGGCTTCGGGTGAAAAACGAGTCCAAAACAAATCAGCTATTTCGCATTTCTGTTTGTTGTTTAGTATTTTACCTTAAATAAAAAATACAATAGTTTAATAAATAGATAAAGAAGAGATATAAATTTTTACCTTTTACTTTATTTTGCACCATTCTGACAAAAAACTTCAAATGCGGCGGACATTGTAATTGTCACAAAACAAACGAATTATAGAAAAACGACCAACCTCTTCAAAATTCTCGGACTAGACTGATGAAGGGTATAATATTTTTTTCTGATTATGTAATAGAGCTATCGTATCAATATATCGTAATCTAGTTCCATTGATGTACAAGTTTTGAAATTTACTGCTTCGACTACAACAAGAAAATACGACAGGATTGAAGATATATATTTTGAAACACATTCGTAATTGCATAAATTGACCATCATTCTGAGGACAATGTAAAATTTTTTCTACAAAATGTAGTAAGGGTATTATATGTAATTTATAATTTTCCCGTAATAATAATATTTTCTGATCTGTAACATTTTTTGTGTTTGGTATCGTAAAATCTGTAACATTTTTTGTGTTTGGTATCGTAAAATCTGTAACATTTACAGGTTCTTCTTCATTTTCATAAAATTGAAAAGGGTATTGTACCCATACAATAAAAACAGCTATGAAAAGGATCACAGCGAGAGTGTTTAAAAAAATGTGTTTACTGTATATCATATCGCTAAAATAATAGGATCCGACTAACCTGTATAAAGTTTTTTGTAAAAATGATGAATCATTTAGGTGTATACAAAATCATATGATCATTGTCGGGGAATATATTAGATCTAAGTCGATATTTTTCAGGACATGTCTGTGTAAGATCTATTAATAAATAACCGTATGGTTTACTAGTAGCATCCTCATACGATTCTATGAAATAATTTGAGGTAGTTGGAAAAATCTGTCGAGCCAGTGTGCGGACTTCTAATCTATCGCTTGGGTTTTTTAAAAGAATTAAATATTGAGCGTTTA
This sequence comes from Romanomermis culicivorax, assembly GCA_963922205.1. Lineage (NCBI taxonomy): Eukaryota > Metazoa > Nematoda > Enoplea > Mermithida > Mermithidae > Romanomermis > Romanomermis culicivorax. The sequence goes on from CAWUHX010000468.1 coordinate 125,373, forward strand.
TCCTACTCGTACGCATTCCATCAAAAAAGGCATTCTGAACTATATGTATAATTGATATATTCCAATGATGCGATCCTTAAGTAAAAAGTTGAGTTAAACTTTGATCATTCTTCATCTCTTGCATCATATCATCCATAATTAATAATTTAGGTGTATCTTTACTTTTCTGAAGTTCATTCAAATCAGGCGAACCTTGAATAAATTCTACATAAGAACATTTCTGAACTAATTCATCGTAAGCTTCTTGCCATTCCGAATAACACCAATAAATTTTCACAGGAGCAGGGTGAAGCATTTCTTTAGCAAAAATTACAAGTTTTTTAACAAATTGTGTTTTTCCTGATTTTGTTGGAGCAGAAACTATACAGTTAAATGGATGTTTCCATATATAAAACTTTTCATCATCATCATTTGACATCTCTTTTTTGACAACAACAAAAAACCAACCACCTTTTTACTTGAACAATTTTTAAAATGATTTTTATTATTATTTAAAACAAAATATTACATAATTATCAAAATTACAATATAAAGCAGTGCACATGTAAAACATAAAGATAGATGATTATATAAAATAGAATAGCATTACTGTATGCAAAATATACGCGCAATGTATGTATGAAATTATATATATATAACAGGCAAATACGTAAGCAATTACATAAGCAATCAAAATATAGCTAATTAAAACATACAAGCTGTAATGAATGAATGAATGAATGAATGTAAGCAAAACTTTTACAATTTACTGTTAATAAAATCGCGTAGTGTTTTGATAACAACAGCATCATCAAAATCATAATGATAACCTTCATCAATAAAACAAGCTACAGTATCCTTAAGAATTTTACGGCCAGTACTTGTAAGTGGGTATACATCTAAATATGTCAATCATCTGTTTAAAAGCGCGAAGACTGTAATAACCTTGAACTTCACCTATAACATATTCAAAACAGTCAATGATAAGTCCCATCTTTTCATATAAACGATTAACTGTTGGTGTAATTGCGATATTATATATGGAATTACGAGCTGGACACTGATGATCCTCAACAATTCCTACCTCTTTCGGGCAATAACAATCAAAAATACACCCATTAAAGATGTCTTGTATAACTAACTCAGCACATATAATTATAAATAATTTTTCACCTTTTACTACTTGCTCATCAAAAAACCATGGAATATCTAAACCCGGAACACGTAACTCACAAATACGTCTGGTTTCGGCGTCCAACAAATTGGTATCCGACGCTGAATCGTAGTCTGGATCATTCAAAACAATTGATGAAGAGATCATTAATAAACGACGTTTGAACGCTAGCTTCCTTTTGATCTTCACGAGCATTGCTTTGCTCTCCGGCGAATTTTGTAGCATGAATCCCTTCTTCTTCTTTAATAATTTTCTTATCTGTAGCGACTTCTTCTTCTTCTTTAACGATTTTCGGGGTAGAACCATCTTTTCCAGCAACGTCGTCGTTTTCGTTTGTTTTGCGTTTTATCGCTAGCTGTAAATTTGCTGCTAAAGCGTTGTACTCGTTTGAAATAGCTGGCGCTATCTCATGTATCATATTGGTCCAGCGCCAAAATTGCTAAAGAATAAAACATTATATTTTAAAAGAAAGAAAGAAAGAATTCATATATCAACTCACTTCTTTAGATAAACACCATGTCGTTCCATTAAACAAATTGTTAAATCGTACTGTAACCCCGTCGCTCTCGACCAGCATTTTATAACCAAGGTTGATGCCACATCGACCTCCATGTGAAAATGTCTTTTCAATAATATTGACATTGCGACCTAGTATACCGTATTGTGGTAAAATGAGCTTGAATCCGCGACCGTACGCCTCTTTTGTTTTAGGGTCGACGTTACGAAAATAGATTGACACGTATCTACCTTCAACCACTACAAATAATGCCATGTTTTCGTCTAACATAAACTGGTGTTCCATTTTTGAAAATTCTTGAAGAAATATTAAAGAGAGAGAGAGAGAAGAAGAAGAAGCGAGTAGTTTTTGTAGCAACAAAACAGATAAATGTATAAAGTGTTCAAAATTTTTGAGTAAAAGGAGGTTATAGTTATAATAAAATAACCAAGATATATAGCTTATAGCTGTAAGAGGAGGAGTTATAGGCATAATAAATATTCAAGACATATATCCTACAGTATTCTACTATTCTGAGGAGTATATGAGAGGAGGAGCTATGATCTACAAAAATAAAATAAAATGTGTTTATGTTGTATGGTAACCTTTGAGATCAAAGCTAGAAAAACATATGTGTTTTATGTGTTATAGTAATTATCAAGGTCAGAGCTATAGAAGCAATATAGCCACGTGCGCATGAGTTATAAGGGTCTTTAAAGCTTTTCCACATAAAAAGAAAAGATGGTGCAACAGGGTTATAAGCAGCTATTACAGTTATTTTATAGCTTCAAGAATCAAAACAAAAATACTAGGGTTGTACAGTAAAACAGGTTTTCAACTAGTTTTAACTGGTTATATGCTAATAAAATAAGCTAAAGAAATGATATGGGCACGTGTTCATGAGTTATAGAGGTCTTTAAAGCTTTCCCATCATAAAAAAGAAAAGTACCACATTAACCCATAAATAATAATTAAATCTCTACCATAAAATTAATAGTTTTTTGCTAATTTATAAAAATTTTCTATTATTACTGTATAAGTTTTTGATGAATAGGTTGTTTTCTATTTTTCTAGTTTATAATTTTATATTTTCTAGATTAGATAATTTTTATAATGAAACCTATTTATGAGGATATTACTTCGGACGAAGACGACATGCCTATGGAAATTTTAGAAGATATTACTTCTGATGAAGACGATGAAACAATAGTGAATGAGTCTTCAGAGAATATTACCTCCGAGAAAGAAGAAGAAGAAACACTCGATAATAATAATAATATTTTGGAAGAAGAAGAAGAAGAAGGAACTGTTTTAGATTATGATGATGAAGATGATCAATACAAAAGTTATACGCCTCACAGTTCTGATGAGGAAGAAATTTACGAAACAGCTCAAATTGGTGGTGGTGGTGGTATTGAGGGTAGTGGAGGTGTAACGAATGCATCTTTTGTTGCGGATGATTTTTTCAAACTAGGTCAACCCAGTACCGTAAATATTAGGCGTTTTAATACCGAAGGTCGCGAGTACTCTGTGAACTTTCGTAATACCGAACATATGGACGATTTAAATGCTCAAATAGTGCCAACGTTTCAACGTATAGTAGAGCGAATTTCTGAGAATGTCGCTGATAATGCGTTTATAGGGTTTTCCTTTGACCATCCAGATTTGACAAAAGGTCGTGTTTTGATACCTTTTAGACCGAAACATGCTTTAACTGGAGACTTGATTGTAAACACTCTTAACGCTGTTCTTCAATCAAATGAGCAAATACAAATTGATAGTCGTCAGTCTACAATTCGTACCATTGTTGTAACACCACCTGAGGGTAGCGGTAAGCTGATTAAAATTACTTATGTAAGATTTTTATTTTATTTATTTATTTATTTAAGGTATTCACAATGCTCATCAATATTTAAAACATAATGATTTTCTAAAAGATAAACGCTGTATTATTCAAATCAGCAACACGGATGATTTATGTTTTGCTAGAGCTCTAGTTGTTGCTAGAGCTTACATTCATAAAAAAGATAAGAATGCTGAGCACAAATGGGAAAGTATTCGAAAATCTGACAAGTCACATCTGCTGCAAACAAAGGTTGCTAAAGAACTGATGACCTTAGCAGGCTTAGCTAATCATCAAGGAGCTTGCGGTTTTCATCAGTGGGAACAATTGCAAACTGTTTTATTACCCGATTATCAAATCAAAGTTTTTAGCAAAGAACGCTTTAAAGATTTAATATTTAGAGGTTAGAGTTTTTTTATTTGTCTGTTATTGTGTACGTATTTAGAGTTTTAAGGACCTGAAGCAACGCATGTTTTGAATATTTACCACCATAATAATCATTACTCCGTCATTACAAAGATGCCTGGATTTTTTGACCGCGGCTATTTTTGTCCTCATTGCGATCTGGCCTACAACAACAAAATGGAACACAGATGCAGAAACGTTTGTCCTCTGTGTTACAATACACCTCCCTGTAATCAACTTAATGCTCGAAAATGCAAAGATTGTCTGCGATATTTTAAAAACGATAAGTGTTTTGCTCGACACAAGCTTGTTTTTACTCAAAGATGTCAATCGAAACGTCAAAAAAACAGGGGTATCTATTTGCGATCGTTTCAAAGTGTGCGAACAATGTGATACACTGGTTCGACGAGCACATTCTAATCCTCATAATTGCAGTTATTTTGAATGCAAAACATGCAAGAAAAGCGTACCTAAAAAAGGTATTAGATATGGTGTAATTATTTATTTTATTTTATTTTATATGAAAATTTTTATTTTAGATCATTTATGTTTTATGCAACCTGTTGGTAATGAACAAATTGAAGAGGAAGAAGATATATTTGAAACAAATGTTGATGAGGATGAGTGTCTAGATGATAATGAAACAGGAATTACCGATAAATGTCCTGTTAATCAAAAATTTGTTTTTTATGATTTTGAGACTACACAGGAAAAAATTCTACGACAAAGCGAGTTAGGGGATGTGTTTGAACATGAACCAAATTTATGTGTTGTCCATACTGTATGCGATCAGTGTCGTCAAAACGAGGGAGATTTTTGCTGCAATACATGCGGTCAACGCGAACGTATTTTCAAAGGATCTACATGTCTAAATGATTTCTGCGAATACCTTTTTGCAAAAGGTATGAAAAACATTACTGCAATAGCGCATAATTCTCGAGGATTTGATGGACAATTTATAATGCAGTTTTTGTATCGTAATGGACATCATAAACTACATATCATTAATAAGGGTGAATTAGTAAATTGTTTATAAGTACTCTGCGTTGATACCACTGCTT